>SZWC01006438.1:72016-87685 GCA_023375785.1 Penium margaritaceum
AGTGCAAGTCTATTGGTGACGTGGCTGGTTCAGGCCACTTCCCAGGAATGTGCTTTTGAGTTCTAGGACTGGACAGACAGCTATAAAAGGACTTGTCTTGCATGCTGATCAATCATCCCTTGCTTGATGCTCTCTTGCGTATTGACGACTTGAGCTCTTCTTGAGATGTAATGCTAAGGCGTTAGTACTCTTGAAGGTGAAGTGTATGCCTGATTAAGTTTGGGGTGCATGACACATGTCAACAAAGGAAGAAGGCCTAAAAACCTTTGTGAGCTTTTCGGTTTCGCGGCTTCTCTGCCAGAGGTGGTTAGCTCAGTAGCTAACACAGGGTTCACGTGCATAGGCACGTTCTGCTCCTCCATTGCCGAAGTCGTTGCCAAAGACCCGTTGCTTGTCGTCGGTTGCGCTTGCTCGCCTTACGTCATAGTCACAAAGTCTGCAAATTGTTAATGTGTGAGATGCGTTGACGGCTTGTGCGAGATAGTCCTCTAGATGGGTAAAGTAGGCGGATGCCTCTTGAGCACCGCTGCGCTCTGATACCAAGTGTTATGCCGAACGGAGCGTAGATGGTGAACAGGTAGAAGTTGTGAGGCAGCACACGATTTATTATTTGGAACACTTGAGCAATTTATAATTATTGGTAAGTGTAATTCAATGAAAAGTGTCGAAATTATCGAACATATATATACAAGTGTCGAGTTTTGAATGAGACATAGTCGGGGTCGTTGGGTCGATTGTCGAGCGAGTCATGTGGAGTTGCCGTTGTGAGTGGTCGGATTCGATAAGGTCCGTCAAGAAATCAGGGGGCTTCGAGAATTGACATAGAAGATGCAAGATGCATTTTTATACATCCAGATTCGTCTCGGTGCATCAAGAAGTCAACCGAAAGGTGGTGGAACTTCAGTCATAGATTTGCGAGAGTGGTCGAAGTTTTCCGAAGGTTCGGGAAGGTTCACTGGAGGTGTGAGCAGTTGTCTGGTTTGTCCTCGACCGTCAGATTGAACATCGAGGTCTCGCGATGCAGTGGGTTGTTTCTGTAATAAAAGAAATTCCCACTCGGAAAGATTAGGGGCTCGTGTACTTCATGTACGTTACAGTTTTCCCGTAAAAAAAAAATCGAAAGAAAAGGGTCATCGCTCGATCCCGATTGTGCGAAAACACCCATTTCAGATTTTTGTTTACGACACACAAAAAAATTATGGTTTTCAGGAAAAACAATTTCAATTCCAATCCCGAATTACATATGAGATTGAGGGTTGTTTTTTGCTTGGGCATCTGCTCGGCCCCGTGATAGCGTGGCCCAGCAGATTCCCTTTCAACGCATGGGGTGTCTCAGACCCCCCACACAAATCCACGTAAAGCCCTCCCTCAAACAATCACAAACACCTCGAAAGTGGTTTTTGTGATTGTTGAAGGGGCTGATGATGTCATAACTTTGATGCTGCATTTCTTGCAGCAACGACATGGTGTCCATGCACTTTTTTTTACACGTCATTTTCGTCTTCGACCTGTGGATACAGCAGTGTTAAAGTAAAAATCCACTGGATATGGCATTGTTAAAGAGCGGTTACTGGATATGGGGGACATGTATGCCAAATTGATGGACATATGGGCACACCCTCATTTCGTTTTAGGCCTCATTCCGATATTGGTGAAAATGCCGATTTTGCGCTGTTTTGACACTTGTGACCCTCATATACCACTCCATCAGAACAATAAGTCCCATTTGCCCCTTCGTCGGAACAATAAGCCCCATTCATCCTTTCGCTGGACCAATAAGTCCCATCTGCCCCTGTCTGGAAACAAAAAGCCCCATTCATCCACCTGTTTTCACCATGCTCGAACAGGGATGCATGTAGATGCTCGAGTATGGTGAAATCGGGCATGTGGCCCTCCATCGCGGCCGTCGCAATGGAGGGCAGCGATAACATTGAAGGGTGGCGGGGGGGGGTTGGGATTTGCGCGATGAAAGTTCCTGTCGGCACTTTGTCAACGGCCGGCAATCCCCCCTCCCCCCTCGCAGCCCACCAACCCACTCACCCGCCCGCTGATTGAGGGCCTTGCGATTGAGGGCTGCGATCGAGTGGGTGCAAAGAGGCCTGCAAGGACGAGGGGAGGGAGTTCGAGCGCCGGTGATTTGGGCCGATGCTCGTTGACTGGAATCCCCGGCGCTTGAAGAATGGGGAGTTAGAAATTCCCCATTTATTCTTTTTTTTCATTTTGTTTGACATTTTATCCATCTTTGACTTACAAACCATACACAAACCCAACCCCTTATTACACATGGGGTTTTAGGGATTTTTTTTGGGTCGACACCTATTGGGCCCCGCGATAGCAGGGCCCAGCAGGTTCCCTTTCAACGCATGGGAGTCTCGGACCCTCTGTGCAAACTGCCCGCAAACCACTTCCAAAAATCACAAACCCTTTAATAAATGATTTTGTGAGTTTTTGACCAAAACAGTGACGTCAGCATGTCGGCACTACATCCATGCGACGTTGACATGCTGTCTTTCAACAAACGACATGAGTACATCGTGTATTTTCTATGCCTGGAAACTCACGTCCATGTAAAAGGGGTGAATCATGCTTATTGTTGCAAGACAAGGGGAAATCAGGCTTATTGTTCTGCGGTAGGGGGAAATGAGGCTTATTGTTCCGAGGTAGGGGGAAATCAGGCTTATTCTCTGAAACAAGGGGTATATGGTCACTCTGCCCTTCCGCTATACTCACAGTTTTGGCCTCCAAATTTTGTTCTCACCATTGTTTGCACAAAAGTAACATGGTACTCACTTTACACCAAAATATGCTTTCCATACCCACTTTTTTGGAGCGCTAGAGATCATGCATGACGCGCCCATCTTTGCGAAAAAAAATCATGTTTCACCGGTCGCAAAGGATTTATTTTGAAAAACTGGGTATTAAAAGCATTAGTTTTTAAGTTTTATTGGTTTCAGTCAGCAAATCTACAAGGCATGGTTACAACCACGACTCAAATTCCTTCGGATTCACTTGACACGAAGAACAAGTTTGGACAGAACATGTATCTGCAGAAATGTACACTTGAACCCTGCTTTATTGGGCCATTTTAGTAGGGGTTTTTTCATTTGGATGACCAAGGAAAAGATGACATGATACTCATGCAATAAGTAAAGCTTCCTAATAAAACCTCCTCATTGTCGAACACAAACAAGCATTGTCGTACGTGAACCCGGACAAGGTCCGAACCGAGTTCAACCATAGCATATGTTGCTCATACAATGGGTTGCCAGGTGGATGTTTCCAGTTGTCATCCAGATTGAAATGCGACCACCTAGTGGATATTTTGAGAACAGGCAACATGCTATCGACATGGCTCAATCGACGTTGACGTGCCTCTCCTCGTCGGTGTTTCGGCCCCAAGTGCATGGTAAGATTAATATTTTTCCTATCCCCTTCGAATATGTTGTTCTCGCTTGCATGGTTATTGACGGTCATGGTAAGTTGGCCAACCTCCATGTAGTGTGGACGTTATCTCTTGTCGTCCGTAGGGGTCGTGACCGTTGAGCCATTGTTCATGTGTAGTCATCATGTCCTTCCAATGTCGCAGCTTCGTCGCAACGGGCCTCAATCTTCGGGATGGCTGTCCTCCTCGCGCTAACAACGGGTGGGTTTGCTAGGTGCAAATGATGGGTAGGATGCATATTACAATGCATGAGATACAGTGTTATACCCACTTTTGTCCAAGATGGCCGTCATTGTTCATGCCTCAAGAGGCGACTACCTGGATGAGGAGGACGACGATCCTCCCGAAGTCTTGGTCTCCTGTTACCACCCTGATTCCCCGTTCCTCTTCATCGACTGGGAGGAGCACGAGTACAATTGTCACGTCAGTGTTGTGGAGCGCATTACCCCATGCTTTCTTGAGTGCATTGAAGTGTGTACGATGCGAATAGGAGGCACTCAACATGTCCATCCGTTTTGTGGTTATCGTGCGGGTGAGTTGAATCCACTAACTCTGTAGATATGACCGCGCACCCAATGGGGTTGGACCTCCAGCTATGTTGAAGTACGATGTCTGCTTGCCCCCGAGCACTTTATGTTCTTATGAACGTTTTCCGCTCATCCGTCTAACGTTGTAGTACATGTATGGGTGTAGGGTCGTGGTATGAATTTCAAGTGCCCTGTAGACCTCTTATGGAGCCTCGCTCATGCCTTCATCGCCAAAGAGTTCAAGCGCACCCAGGATGAGCTATCAAGGACATCAAAGCATGGTATGGAGTATGTCTTCGGCGGTGGTGGAGAACCGGGACTAGGGTGTACATACCAATAGCAAGTGGCGGAAACACAATGAGCAACGTGACGGAGTCGTTGAATTTCAGCATCATAGACCTCTGCCACCTCATCATAGATCTCTGCCACCTCTATCCCTTTCACTGCTTTGCGTAGCTGTATGTGTGGGTGCCGAAGCTATTTGCAAAATGCATGACTACAAGACCACGCTTGCCTTGCTTGCCGATGGTAAGATGAAAAACTAGACACAGCACGTGCGGGAGGACGACATCATCTCGGTGGGACCACTCTCTGGGACCGTCCCGGGCCCAAACAGCCTTTCCGGGCGTGAGGTGGATTGCAACAGAAAAAGGTGCAACTGCGGCCAGTGTCTTGTGTGTGGATACCCATGCCAACACGCGGTCAGCCTTTTCCTTAATGCTGGACTGAGCCCAGAGATGTACGTGGACATAAAACTCACAAAGATGGAGTGGAAGAGGACATACCACCAGCCCATGCCCGGGGTCAATCTGCGCGAGGTGTAGTACACTGAGAAAGGGTGGGTCTCACTAGGCAAGGATTGGGGAGTTGGGAGGCCAAAGTCCAAGCGCAAATACTGCTATGAGCGTCGGAAGCGTGACCGCATCTGCAGCCACTGTGGGCTGGCTGGACATGCGCCTAAGCGGTGCACGAACCCACCAACCCTCTAACCAGCAAACGTCGCAGCAGCTCGTGCAATGCAGCTTGCTGCAAGATGCGGGGTGCGTGGTGATGGTGGTAATGGCTGCAAAACGGCAACAGAAGGACATGGTGCAGGAGCTGACTTAGGTGTTCGACCTGAGGCTGAGCTTGTGACAAACGGGAACGGAGCAATAGGAGCAGCAACTACAGGAAGTGTCGCAGCAGGTCATGACTCAGCAGGAACTGTTGCAGCAGGTCATGCTATACTAGGAAATGCCGCAATACGTGATGCAGCAGAACCAGTAACTGTGGTAGCAGGTGATCCAGAAGAACTCGTGTTCTCTTCCCAGGTTAACGGCCCTGGAACACTCAAAGCAACAGCACAAAACACCACAGACGATGGCTCGTTCTCCTCCGAGTTGTCATAGGAGAACGAGGCCTCCGACTTCGTGAAAAACGAGTCTGAGGAGTGGGAGTCTACAGATGGCTCCTCCTCCTTGGAATCCTCTGAGGATGAGGAGCTACTTCGACGCAAGCGGATGTGCAGAGGCCGTTCTATCTGACTATAGGTAATGTGTGTGTCCACTGCTGTTGACCTGCCCACTGCTATATCTTTGTTTACTTCCCAGTTTAAATCGTTGCTTGTTTTGTTTGGAACATGTGTGAAGATGAGGCTAATCCATGTGCTGATGAAGACCGTGGTCAAGCGGTAACCAAGGATTAGAGTGCACCAGCAGAGAGTCAAATCACACGTAGCACATGACACGAGTGTTGTCGATGGATATGTCATTTGTTGCAACATGGCCAACATCAACCTAGGGGCCACAAAGAGAGAAGAGGCCAGATTTCAAGTTTCCAGTCCATACACTGGTGTGTGTGCGTCTCCCTTTGTAGAAGTGTTTCATGATGCATGTAAGGAGTTCAGTGAAGGGGCAGAGTGTCCTGCTTGTCAGGTCATATGTTTTGTGCACTGCTTACCCATGTACGTTCAAATGTGGATTAGTACATGTAACCTAGCACCTCTGTTTTACTGGAATTGATGAATTCAAAGTTTTTTTTCCAAGTGATCTCTTTGTTATCTCTAACTTATTCTAGTTTGTGTATTTCTGTGAACTTGAATAAATGAACATTAGTCATTAATACTTGACAACTGTGTTGACATGTCCACTGAAATTCTGACAATAGACAATAGAGTAGAGCAGCATGCAAGTTGAATACGTAGTTTTATGCACTATAATGACGAGTTTTGAAGTACCCCAACTTCAACGTGAACTCTGTGACATACAATAGCCGACCAAGTGAAACACGTGATGACAGTGCCTTGGGGGCACTGTGTACATCTCAAACTATGTGTGTCCACCCTAAGTGTTCTTGCCATTCTATACACTGACATCAGGGCGGTGGGTAAAGTTAAGAACCCACCTGGGATTGGACAATTTGATATGAGTTGTTAAGGACATATCTTCAATCATTTGAGGAATGAATACTACATATACCCACTTCTTATATTAAGGGCATCGGACATAGTGGACACATTATACATCATTTGAGGAATAAATTACAAACAAAGCCACAGAATCTTGTGTCACATAACAAAATGGGATGTTGTGGGCACCTCATAAGACATTTGAGAAATAAGAATGACATATAACCAATTCCTACTACAGTAAGGGTTGGAAGGCTCTGTGTACAACTAGGGCTCCCAGTGATCAGGAGTGTTAGGCGGACGCGGAGAGGGCATGCGCTTGCCCAGGATCCAAACCATGGTCTCCGGTTCAGGATGTGTGGATGTCCATGATGACATCCCATTTTCCATAACCCAATCATCAACTTCTGCCTTTTTGGTGTCCCATTCAGTTGCTTCTTCTCCCGGATGCAACATGGGTGATGTCCGAAACGCTTCCTCTCCATCCAACTTGGTGTTATCGGCACGGTCCATTTAGAACTTCATTCCTATCATTGTCGGTAGCCATGTTTGTGAGAGGGAGAAGCAATAGTTATGGCGACACAATAGACATTGACGTCCACATTTTTTTTGTTGTATGGGTCCCACTTGCGCAGCCGTGGAAATTTTGAACCATTACATTTGAACAGTGAACTACATCAAAGCGATGTGTTTGAGATGGTTTTCCGTCGTGTCTATCTGGTAGTAGGTGGCGAGGCACGCCAGGCGCAAACATTCGATGAGGACACAATGACAGGAATAGCACACCCTCGCACTCCTGTATGATGGGTTGTGCGCAAATGTGTGTGGACTGCAGGACTTCAGTCACTTGCTCACTTAAGCACGTGTCGGCTCAACAATGATTTTCACGGTTTAGTTCGCAAACATTTCGTGCACACAAAACATGCACGGGGTGTGTGATCCTCGCTAGAGGAAAATTAGAAGCAGTTGTTCATTGGACAGTTGATAGCATTACCTATGCACTAGACCAATGGACGACCATAATCAGAAGCTCGCAAAGTCAGAGTGGAAGCGCGTCAATGTGTGGTCTTCTGGTGATGTCATCTGCTGTGCTGTCCTGCAGCGCAAGCCAAGAATGGGGTCCTCTTTCAATGATGTCGTGTTACTTTGGCGGGTGTAGAAAGTGCATATTCGGGGTGTTTTACTTTTCCCAGGTTTCACTTTTTCCACGGTGGACATCCGCAATACTATTTTTTAACAGTGGCCCTCAGAAGTATTTCATGTATTTGGTGGATGTTATATTCATTTCTCTGCCAAAGGGGCCACCGCATTCTTTGTGTACGTAGTTTTGATATCCTGAAAACTAGTTGCAAGAACAGTGGACGTACGACAAAAGTACCCTTTCCTCTTTTTTTTTCTGTCCTTGTAACCTTGAAGGCAGAAGGCAACCTTAGCACCCGGCAAGCCTAAGGGTTGCACCCCCAAGAATTCTACTGTTGTGAGGGGAAGAGGTCTGAGGGTGAGAAAAAATCCAAAAATGATTTTCTGCTTTGGAATAACTCCTCTTTACCCACGTTCTGAGCACGGTCCTGCCCGATTATCCACTTTGTACATGAAATGAATGGATTACCCACTCGTTTTAATGACTGACTGCATTTTCCACAAAGTGCGAATAGCAAGTAAGCGAGTATGCAGTGCACACTATTACGGGAACATGACCATATTCCCGGTAGTCTGTTCATGTTCTGTGAAAACTGGGTATTGTAGTCACAATGCTTTCCGTTTCAGTAAATTCCTTCTTCATTTTATTTCCGTTGGAGACGCGTGCTATGTCAGCATGAAGAAGAAGATACAAGTGCAGTGTCATCACAATATTGTACTTGTCCACAAGCTTAAGTCAACCGGTTGAAGCGAAATTGCTTCATTATTGTCATTAGGGCATAATAGACTTAATACCCAATCTGCAAGGCCTGCCCAGCGACTTAAAAAGAAAACTGCCCTACCCACTTGCTTCACCATGCTCGATCAGCAGCATGCGCCGCTGATTGAGCGAAACGAGGTGGGGCATGTCGACCCCCTTGTGATTCTCGCTCCCACGCGAGAATCGCGATCGAGCGATGAGCTCTTTGTTTTTGTTTTTTTTTGACATGCAAAATCCCCTAGTTTGGTTTAGGTTTTTGTATGTTTTGCGCAGGCAGATCCCGTGCAAAACATAAAACCCTACATCAAACTGGGGGGTTAGCGTGTCGAGAAAAAAAAAAAAAAAAAAAAAAAAAGAGCTCATCGCTCGATCGCGATCCACCAAAAACACCCGTTTTGAGATCGAGCAAAAATGCTCATTTTGTTTTCTTTTCCTTACTCACAAATTTAAAAGGTTTTACATTCAAACCTTTGTCAAACCCTACCCCGAATTACATTGGGGGTTTTAGGGTTTATTTTTGCGCGGGGTCCTGCTGGGCCCTGCGGTAGTGGGGCCCTTTCAATGCATGGGGAGTCTCGGACCCCCCATGCAAACAAGAGGCAAACCCCCTCTACGAACATTCACAAACCCCTTGATTGAGGGGTTTGTGAATGTTCAAAATGATTGATGATGTCAGCATGTCGACGCTGCATCGCATGCAGCATTGACATGCTGAGTTTCCTTGCTGTTCATGGGTAAAATGTCAATATTCTCAGGTCAGTGGATAGGGGAGTCTTATTCTTCCAAACGCTGGGTAGGGCATACACAAAATCAATTTTTGTGGACAATCCCAACATATACCCTTGTCATTATTGTTATGAAGCATGAACGTGCATGGTAGACAAGTCACTTCCTGTGAAAGCGTCGGGTCTGAATCTTGAGTCGGACAACGATGCCGAGTGCCACACGCTTGCCACGTTGGCAGATATTGGATGTCAGGTATCACATCCGGAGTACCGGTCCCGTGCATTCTCCAACGACGGTGTGGGGCGCCACACGCGAGCCGCATTGGCACATATTGGATGTCAGGTGCCGCAACCGGTGAACTGGTTCTATTTTTTTATGATTCCAATGACGGTGACCGTTAGGAGCATCATGGGACATGCATCCATGGTTCACCACGAGGCATGACATGGTCAACCACGATCTTTCACTCATGGTCTTCCAGTGTCGCTCCATCACGGTTGTCCAGTTCACCGTGCGTGCCATTGGCATGCCATGGAAAACATATTGGCTCACTTAGGATCCGCCCTCCCCTCTCAGTGCGCCCACTCACCATGGCGTTTGCGCTTGGTCTCAACTATGGGAAGTGGATATGATGGATATGGATGTGACCATTAGGTGGGTACGATGTATGTTAACATGCAAGTTGCATCATGCTGTACCCAATGGAGGTGTAATGGATCCTCCATTTTTTTGCTTTTAAGTACCCCTGAAAACGACCGTTGGAAAATCTGACGAGGAGGAGGAGCCCTGTGTCTCCCAGGGGTACATGAACCGCTTTGTGTTCGACAACTTTGAAGAAGCTTGTGGGTCGAACACCTCCAGGTCAAAGAGCGCACCTTACTCCATGCTCTCATGAGCGTATAGAACAGTTTCCGATGAGGCTGAATGGTGGCTCATGCGTCAGGCCATTCCATCCTCTAACTGCGGATGCATTGCAGTCGTGGAAATCGCCATGGCGTCGGTCTTGACAGGACTGGATTTACTACTCTGTTCAATTGCGGTGCATCGGTGTCATTGTTCTGGCTGTTAGTGTCATGTCTGCATCTTATTGGCACATGTTTATATTTCTCTCATGCTCCTTGATGCAGGGTCGTCCGATGATGAACGTACGCCTCCTCTGCCTGACTCCCATAATGCCAGCATTCAAAACAAGGGAACCGAGCCCAAAAAGCGTCCCCGCAAGGACGCTCCGGTCGACTTCCCCGGCGGCAATGCTTTCAGAAACATGGAAGCATGCCACGAGGAGTTGCAGGACTATGCTGTATCCGTACACATGGGGGTGAGCTTTGTTAGAAGGCAAACGATGCATCCGGAGGTCACGTGTGCATACTAGAGGCAAGCTGACTACGCGTGGCAGTTGAAGGTGCAGTGGTAGAAGAAGACCGTTAATGTGACCATCATTTTTTTAAGGAAGGCCACAAGTGTAGCATGACCGGCACAAAGGATGACCCATTGAGGAAGGCCGCGTGGGTCGTATGCCATATTGAGCCCACGGTGACCAAGGCTCCATGTACCTCGTCAAAGGCGTTGTGGCAGATTGTAGAAGCGCATTTGTGGGAGTTTTCAGCATACCATTTTTTTCACTCGTGGGCCCTCCTCAAAGAAGAAGGTCCTGGCTAAGCTGATGGGTGAGAAGATCCACTCGTGGGCCCTCCTCTCTGCCTACATCAGAGCTGTAAGTATGTTGTAGTCTTTTCCCAGTGTCCACGTATCCGAATACTCCAGCAAGTTTCATGCCGGCCTTTGTCCTCTTCTTGCGGCTCCTTCTTGCAACTGAAAAAGGTTGATTCATACACCGTGGTATATGCGGAGAAATACCAGCATACCATACTACCTCTTCTTTCATACTTTTGTGGACCCTATCGGAATGGATGGCCACATGTCCAGCATTTGCTGTGTGCTTTCCGCAAAAATGGCTTCAAGTAAGTGTTGTTGGTCGCACAGTATTGGAACACAAATAACCACGCAGTCCCCATGGCATGGGCAATCTGCCCATAGGAGGACAACGAGAACTGGAAATGGTTGAGCCAGTGACTTGCTGAGGCATACCCAATAGCTCGGCACAAGGGGACCGCGGTCATCAGCGACAGGGATACAGGACTCATCACCGCTGTGAAGCATCAGTTGCCTAGCACTGTACACACCTTCTGTGGCCAGCACATGCAGAAGAATGTTAAGTCGGAGGTGGGAATGACATCAGCAGACATCATGTGGAAGCTGGTATGTGCTTTCACACACAAGGAGTTTGATCGTGGGTATGATGAGCTCTTCTGAACCTCTGACAAGGCTAACAAATACCTGTTTGACGGAGATGGGGAGCCTGGACTCCCGTGGGAACTGTGGATCTGGCTCAAGTGTCCTCTACCGTGTGGCTGACACATGAGGTACAATGCAATGGATTCCCTCAATGCTCCTCTCATGGACATTAGGCACTTGTATTCATTTCATTGCTTTGCCCAGATCTACCCGTTTGTGCAGAGGCTCTCTGTCGAGCGCCGGAGAGCAACCTATGACTGCTAGACCCCGTATGCTCCTGTGGTGGATGGCAAGCTGCAGCACTACACAGAATACACAAAGGAGTACCGGGTACTTAGCTATGGTAGCCACAGCTATGGCTATAGTGGGTACCTTCACACGTCCCAAGAGCCTTGTAGATCAGGAAGTCAATTTCAATGTAAAGAAGTGATTCTGTGGGTAGTGAACGGAGCACGGGTATCCAAGCCAGCATGTTGTAGTGCTGATGCTCGACGAAGGCGTGAACCTGCATCTGTACACTGACATGCATCTGACTCAGATGGCCTGGCGCCGGGCGTATAGGTTATCCATGCCAGGATTCAACCTTTGGGAGCTGGAGTATGCCCAGCGTGGGTGGGGTCAGTCGGGTGTCAAGCAATCCCGCAGTCGACCACGCTCAAAGCGCATGGACAGGGTGACTCGACGCAAATGGGAGCGCATCTGCTCCATGTGTGCGCAGAAGGGACACCCGCCACGCTACTGCAAGAACCTGCCATCACTCTCACTAGCCAATGTTTCTGCCGTGCGTGCTAGAGAGCTGGCCGTCAATGGCGGCAGACAGGCAGTTGAGCCACCGGCAGTTGAGCTTGTTGCAAGTGCTACGGCATCTGCAAAAGGGTCCGGTGGTATAGGCGGTGGCGAAGAGAGTGGTACTACTAGCGGTGGGAGAGAGGGCTTGGCATGCAATGTTTCTGGTGGTGGAACACACAATGTGTCCGGCAGTGGTGCAGGCGAGGGTATAGAAAGTGTGACAGACGGTACTGCTGGTACTGGGACAGACGGCCTGGTGGACGGTGTTGCTAGCGGTGGGATAGAGGATGTGGCATACGGCACTAGAGGCGGTAGAGAACACGGTGCCGCACACCGTGTAAGATGTTCCGGTGGCTCAGACGGTGCTGCAGGCAGTGGTACGGGTGGAGGGATAGATGGTGCAGGCAGTAGTGGAGGTGGTCTTGCATGGCGTGCTGCAGGAAGTGGTGTGGGAGAGGATGAACCAGAGGGTTCAGACACTATGCACATCATGACATCCCAGGTTGACAATCCCTGCAATGCAGATGACTCATCCGGTTCATCATGGTGTGCCACGTAGCCGGATAGGTCCACCACTTTTTATTGAAAATAATTCTTCCACTTGGGGCCCGTTCTGCATTTTTCGCAATGTTCGCCCCTGCTTCCGGCCCACATGAAATGTGGGTATTGGATTCATCTGGTCTACCGTGGATAACAGGCAACTTTGGGCAGAGTACACACCAATTAAAATCTGTGGGAAAAACATGGACCCCCCTGCCAAAAAGTGGGCCTCCGAGTGCTCTTCTCGTAAGACTGGCTTATAGGTAAAAAACGTTATCAACCGTGGATAACCAGCGCAGAAAAATTTTCAAAGGGGTGGGTAAACGGGAATCGGTCCCTTTCTGCTTTAATCTCAAAATCACGGACCGAGGGGTTTGGGGGTATGTCAACTTGCAAGCAATCCAAAGTGTTGAACCTTGACCTCCAAGGTGGAAACTAGGTAGGGAGAGAGCAGATATGCGACAAAAACAGGGTCCATGGAATGAGAGTAGGCCATTTTATGAGGAATTTCTACCCGATTTCCAGCACCCTGTAAACATTGTTGCATCGTGGCCCGATTAGAAAAACGTGTTTTTGTGCCATTGATGAAGATGTGGACTGCTCCGTGGGTCTATTCAACCTTTGAATGATGGCAGAATAGTAAATCTACCCCAAAGATGACCTTGTGGTTTCTCATTGAGCATATCCACAAGATCACGACATCGTGTAAATGGTCTATGTGCATGTGAATAGTTTTCTTCATCCAATTTTTTTCTTCCAAAAACCGTGGTATGGTCGTCAAACCCAGCCTCTGAACCAACTCATTACAAACAAAACTGTAAGAAGCTCCTCCATCAAGCAACACCGGTTCCAATTTTTGGCTGTTAGAATCCCTCAGTTGCACTCTTGAAAATATAGCCGGTTGGTCATCCTCTTACATCTCATCATACTTAGTGATTTCAGCAACCCACATCTTTGGTATCGTGAGCCATTAGATGGGAAATCATTTGGTGTAGGATTTTGTGGACAAACCAGAGCTACACCATCTACTTCCATCCTTAGCCCTTGGCCAAGTCCAACGTTTTTTGTAGCTTCCTCCATTTTTTACCGTGCTGCTACAGATGGCGACAATCCATAATTTCCACAATTTGAACTGATTAGCACATCTCCTCATTTGATGGTGTCGGCCTTCTTTAAGGTCAAGGTATTTGTTGACTTGAAACTACCACCACCATGATATCGGTTATGTTCTGGGTCGCAACCATTGGCTTCCCTGGATCTGAGTGTTGTAATAAGCACTTTCAAATGCTTCAATGGCCGTCTGAAGAAGGTTATCTTAAACATTGTAAACTAAATCATATTTGGAGTTTGGGTTTGATGTTGTTTTTGCAGTATAACCAGAGTTTACTGGTGACGATGTTGCTGTCAGTGAGAGTTGTGCAAAAAATCATGTCTAGTCTATCACACTCGAATGCTGAAATGGACAGTGCATCTTTTATTTTGTGTATATTTTCTCGTTTAACTTTATTAAAAGCTTTAAACCTCAACACAGAGTCCGTGAGGTCAATGATTTCCCTACAGGTGTTCATCCTAACATTTGCAAGGTACACTTCTAGATTCGTCAACCACATCCAAGCCATTGATCTTTTCAGCGACCCGGTGAGTGCCAGATGGATTTGGGACTTGTGAAAGAGTTTATAACTTCTTGCATCCATGAAGTACAATGTTCCTCCATCTCCAAGTTGACATTTTGAAGCTAATATGGCTTAGGCTCTCAATAGATTCTGGCTTTGGCTTTTGGTTCCATTTTGCAACGTGTTGCATGTATATATAGGATGTTCATTTCCTTTACCATTTCAACCTAGAACACTTCTCTTCATCATGTTTGTCTCTGGTTCCGTGGCCCTTTCCACTGTGTCTCTGCTTTTCCATTCCTCACCCGCTCATCCTTTGCCAATCATTCTCTCACCACTATCCCGCTGCTCTTCACTACGTCACTGTGCTCCTCTGCTCAACTTTTTAATTCTTCCGCTCTAGCCTCTTGCATCCTCTTGACTTATCCTCGACTACCTCAGAATCTGCATTGTACCTTGCATCTACTGCCAAACCCCGTGCTCTTGCTTCTTTTCTTTCCGCTTCCATCAGTTTTCTGCTCCTCCATGCATTCTGCTGCTTCTGCAAGATTCTTCCCTTGCTCGCTCCAAGCATTTGCTTCTTTGGACATGGTACCAAAGCATCAAGAACCACCGCCTGGTTTTGCCTGACTGAGTCATCGCATCCTCTCCTCCATCTCCGTCTTGTGCTGCAAGCGCTTCTTCTAACCCATTCTACCGCCAGTTCCACCACCTACGTCAGCTTTCTTGACTTCATTTTTGCCTCCGTCGCTGTGACATCAGCTGGTGGTCTTCAATCCGTCCAGTGCCCAAGTCAAATGCATGTGGAATTCTCCCACTTCCAGCCTTCTTGCCAGCAAGCCTGCTTGCCTGCCTCTGAGATTTACAGCTTACATCATCGTCTTCATCTTGCATTGCTTCTCAAGCCTTGAGGAAATCGTTGGGTGTGACAGAGCCTAGCTTCCGAGATCAAATGCAGGTTGCAATTTCCATCCTTGTTAATTGCCGACGGTCCACAGGAGCAGCCGAGCCATCCTCTGCCATAACTTTGCTCACAGCTTCTTGCTGTACCCTTTCTAGATCTTTGCAGCTGTCATCCGCCTACACTGCCATGAAGCTAATCCTTTTCTTATAGACCTCAAGCTCTTAGCGTATTTTCCGTCGCCTCCTCTTATCCTCATGGCCTCATGGCAAGATCACCTCTCTACCGCCGCCTTGACATCCCAAAGTCGAACCGCATTGTCAGAACTTTAAGTTGCGGTGACACACGGGCAAAGCTGTACAATGTGAGTCATCTGGAAGATGCAAAGTTAAAAAGTGGAAGTTACAGCAGAGTCCAGTGAACAACAAAATACCAAGCTAGACGGTGGGAGAAAGTGAGGCAAAGTGAGCTACAATGAAGAGAGAGAGAGAGAGAGAGAGAGAGAGAGAGAGAGAGATAGAGATAGAGAGAGAGGGGGGGGGGGGGTTTA
>SZWC01006438.1:87778-137438 GCA_023375785.1 Penium margaritaceum
GGGGGGGGGGGGATTAAGGAAATGATTGATTGATAGATTAGCAAAAGCAGAAGGTACATGGAAGTAGTTTTCCTAATGTTTTGATTTACTCCTTGCTAGTACCCCTGCGAGGTGGAGGCACTTGTTCACTGATACCAGATTATGTGTGAGATTGCTATGTCCAAGGTACAGCCTGTTTTGCTACTTATGGGCCTTTGGTTGTGATAGTGTCGGTGCACGAATCCCTCAAGAGCTTCACTGCTGGAGTTTTTGCAGAAGATTATTTGTTGGACATCGGATATGTTCCAGTGGCCTTCTTATTTTTTCTTCCTTCAATTCTGAAACTCCCCTTGAAGAGGAGCCGACACAAAATATCTTCAGATTGTTGTGTTCCTAAAAAATAGGTGATAGGCTAGGATGACATGCTGAGCTTGGTCGAGGACCTCAGAAAAGATGTCAACTCTTTTGGCTTTTGAGGCCACATGTTGGATATGCAATGTACTGGCTTGTACCTTCTTCCAAAGGAAGAAGTAGCACACTTTAATGTGCTTGGTCCGTGTATGGAATGCTGGATCTTGTGTCAGAGCAATGATGCACTGATTGTCACACCACAAGACCAGTAGAGGTTGAGGATCCCCAGTTCCTTCAGCAGGTATTTTAGCTAGAGGAGCTCTTCGGCAGCCATCATTCCTACCTACAGTTCTTCCAGGCACGATGGTAGGGACACAGCGGATGACGACATTTATCTCCAGCTGATCAGTCCGAATTCCACATGGAAACTATACCCCTGTGAGGATCTATGGTTGGCTTGGTCGTCTGCCGAAGATGAATCACTGTAATCCTTTGAGATGAATCGGTCCTGTCCCACCAAGCTTGAGGTAGCAGAAGGAAGTATCTCCTAGATAGAGTAATACATGCTTGGCTGCCTTCCAGTGGTGATCACTGTAGTTTCCTTTGGAAACATACCGTGACAGGTGAAAAAGGAAAGGTCAAGACAAATGCATACCATAGCATACATCAGTGATCCGCCTAGTATTGAATATGGTTTGGGGGATGGCGAGGCGATTGTTTATGCTAGTGAAGTGAGTTTGTGATCCACAACTTTGGGAGCAGGCACTCTCGTACAGTGTTCAAGCCCAAAATGTTGCAACGCAAAGATAATTTATGATTCGCGGGATAATTTATGATTCTCGGTCTCGTCAGATTCTGATGTCCAGGTAGTGCTTCAGTTCTCCAAGATCTTTCATCGTGAATCAATCGAGGAGGGCTACTTTTAGTGCTCTGAGAGCAGTAGGGTAGGTGGAGGCCAGGACAAGATTATCTGCATAGACCAGGATATGGTAGTCTTCATTTGCTCAAGAATCCAAGAACAGACTGGGGTCTACAGTGGACGCTGTGAAGCCAAGATCAAGGAGAGTTTTGCAAAGTTTTGCATGCCATTTGCATGGTAAATTTTTGAGGCCTTAGACTGGCTGGTTTAGACTCCAGACCCTATCTAGATGCTCTGATGTGTACCCCTGGGGGCATGCAAGACGTATGGTTTCGTGCAGGTCACCTTGAAAAAAGGCTGTTGATACATACATAGTATGCTGTTTTATGTATCGGGATGTTGCAATATGAAGGGGGGGGCTCGGAAAATGGTGAGCTTGGCTGTGGGTGAGAAGGTATCAAAGAAGTCAACACCGTAATTCTGAGAAAGCGCCTTTTTCACATACTCAGGTTTGAACTCCGTGGACTTTCCCAAGTGAGTTTTGACTTGGAAGACCCGGCCATGAAATTTGTTTGAGGTGGACAGGGAACTTTGGTGGCAAAGGCTGATCACCATTAGTCATCTTGTTGGTCATTTACTCCTTCTTCATGATTTCTGGGTGTGCTCAACACCCAGCAATCATGAAGTGGGCTGGATGGTTGTGGTGAACAGGAGGAGCCGGGAAAAGCAATGGTTTTGTGGGTTCATGGAGGGTGTTGGTGAGGAAAGGCCACTGAAGACTGTGTCTCGTGGTGATCCAGGGAGGAAGGAAGGAGACTCACTGCATTTCAACATGTTGATATTCGTAAATATTCAAACATCTGTCCATATCAAAAACATGAAAGTGAATTCCGTTGTTTTGTTGATCCTTGTAGTTTGGCAAAGAACTTGCCCAGTTGCCAATGCAACTGCTATAACAGGTAGAGGAACTGCTTGTAGAGAGTCAAAGACCAAGATAGGGCAGGTGTTCCGAGAGGACTTGAAGGTCATCATCTTCAGAGTGAGAGGATGGATTCTTTGGAGTTGAGGGAGTGGGATGTTGTTCTGGTGACCGTGATTGTACAATTGGTGACAATGTGGGCATTTGTACAGGTGTATTTTGTGGCGCCAGAGTGATGGTAGGAGCGAAGAATTTTTCTGGTCAAGGAGATGATACATGTTGCTTTGGGAAGAGCTTCCAGGACAGTGGAGTGGTGGAGATAGGTGATAGATGGCAGAAATAAGGAGTGATTTTATCAAATTGTATGTCTGTGTTGTAGGTTTATCTCTTATTCTCTTGTTTGTAGAAGATGTAGCCAGGAGATTTGAGGGGAAAGCCGACGAACATACGCCATGTGGCTCAAGGAGTCACCTTTGAGAGATGAACATTGTCACTGTCTGCCTTGTGCATGAGGACATAGGCGGTAGAACCCCATTCACGGAGGGTGGAGACGTCAGGTTTATGGCCCACCCATAGTTCAGCAGGAGTAATGTCTGGCCGATGCCTGGCTGGGTAGTAATTGTGCATCCTGGTGGCATGTCAGAGAACATAGGTCTCATTGACATTTTGGGCCGCTAGCATGCACCAGAAGAGTGCATTTCAGAGCAACGAGAATACCATTGCGCCACTGGTGCCATAAAGTGTGTGGCTGAGTGGGTGAGGTTCGAGCCACGACGTGGGCAAAACCCACGGTCAAAGGTGAGCTCGTGCCTCACCCGACTGTGGGAGAGCTCGCTCCCACATGACCTCTCGCTTCACGCTCGCCTCTCTAACTCTCTTGCGCAAATCTGTCACTCCTCTCAGAAATCAATGGTGTCCACTCATCTGTGACTGTGACATGCTTTCTTGCGTGTTAAGCTCTTCCCTCTCACCTCCTCTTTCTATCCACAAGAGGTCACAACGTGTTTGACACATAGAACCAACACCGGCTGGTGCTGATGCTGTCAAAGGAGCTGTCGAGTGTTCCGGCACACCGGCGAGCTGTGATGACAAGTCCGGAGATCACCAAGACTCACTCACCAACACATTTTCATGTCGGCTTGCATGCTCTAATTTATTCTATCGCATCTAGCGTGTTATCTCTCGACCGGAATGGTTGAGGTGAGCGTTCATTAGCCCAAATTTTCATCATTTTTTTTAGAGCCAACCTTTTGGTTTCACAGGTAGTTGCATAGTGACGTAGTGCCATTACAATGATTCTCACTATTGTATGCATGCATTCCACATGTTTGACACATGTCCTCAAAGTAAACTTATTCTAAACTACAACTCATCCGATTGTCATACGTCATCATATTTTCCTTTGCTGTTCACTTCATCACTATGGACCATCCCACGTTTCGCACGACGGAACACTGAGTACCGTGCTGAGACAGGAAATATTGGAGATCATGGGAGACAATTTTCAGTCCAAAGTTTGCTGATGGAGGAATTGAAGCGGCTCCTTTGGTACTTGGACCACATGATAAAGACTGGTTTGGTATCTGCCTTGGACTTGAGCGGAATTGTTGCTCAAAAGCGAGAGTGATTGTCCATGATGGTAAAGAACTACTAATGCCATTGAAGAGAAGTCGGCCAAATGGGTCCCACAAGATCCATGTGAGGAATTTCAAGTGGCTGAGCTACCCAGGCAGCTTGAGGGGGGTGAGGCAAGGCCTTCAGGTTCTCCAAACGAAAGGAAGTACAGGGAGGAGTAGCGATTTTGAAAAAAAGGGGAGAAGAGAAACTAACCCTTTCATCATTTGTTTTGCTTGAAGACATAGAAGAGCGTTGAAGTTGGGGTGACCCAGACGATGGTGATGCAGCAAACGTGGGCTGGGGAGAGTTCTGAATTCGCAGGATGAGTTTGTGACATCTGTTGAAGATTTGTCCCTTTGCGCCGGGAGGCACCGACAAGCCGCCAGAGAGAGGAAATTCCTTGTCGTTGTATCTTGTCACTCGAGGATTGCTCGGATCCTGAAATGGAGGATTGCTCCTGAAAGTTGACAAGTCGCTGAATCTGTTAGAAGTTGTTTCACTGGAATCAGACTAGTAACGAGGGAGATATGGGCTTCCAAAGTTGGGGTGTGAGCGGCGGCTTTTGGAGCTGGCCGCGGTTCGACTTCCGGTGAATAATTGACCGGAACGAGTGACAAAATTCCATCTGGGGATTTTTCTCCGGAAGGACTGACGAGGCGTCCACCGATGATCCACCGGATTTTACTAGTGCAGTTTTGTTACTGAGGGACAGCCAAAATCCTGGCTCGGAGTCCGAAACTCAATAGTACTGGGGACTTGATCAAAATTCCGACTACAGGTCCGTGAACAGATTTCGATCCACATCAATCCCCATCACCAAACACAATGATTAACTCATCAAAACAGACCCCAAAGGTGCGAGGGGTACCACCACTATGCGTAGGGACATCTACGCCTCCGGAATGGCTATTTGATGGGTCCTTGATGTGTGAGGGCGCCTCGGCAACCGACGTGGTGCGCGCCGCCAACTGAGCGGCTGGTTTGGGATGCTGCGCTTCGGCTGTCGTAGCGGGAGCTACGGTGATCCAAATCGTGCACGGTTTGGTGCATTGGAGAGCTCATGACTAGCCCAAAAAAAAATTTGTATCATGTCCATGTGAAAATACTAATGCAAAATTGCGTTATTCCCTTTGCAAAAAAAGTCATTCTTTCACAACTTCCTTCCACTCCCAGAAACATAGCTTGAGGCGACCAGAAAGCTCACGCTTAGACTCAGAACTTGCACAAAAGAATTCGTGACCACAGAAGAGCCGTCAGGCCATGTTGGAACTACCTCCACCCGGGGGGCAAGTTTCTTACAACGTCCGCTTCAATTGTAAGATTGGCAGTGGTCAGAGGAATTTTCAGACATAGAGATTGTTGCGGATAGTGAAGATTTCCGGAGTCTTAATGTCTTTGGTTATCAGGCAAGCTTCACATCTGTAGGCGGGGAAGAAGATGTCGCCCCCTTATTTTTTAAGCTGATGAACCAATAGAAGGTTGTGAATCAGGTCAGGCGTGTGATATTCACGGTTATGCCCACTGGGTGCTACATGAGAGGCAAGTGTGGCACTGAATTGGCAGAGTTCTGTCATGCCTTTAGTTGTGCCAATGATTGTGATAGGAGATGTTGTAGGAGTGGTGACATCAGCATCTTTTAGTGTGTTAATGTCGCACTTTGATTCCAATACTTTCTTGACGTAGAGAGAGAGAGAGAGAGAGAGAGAGAGAGGGAGAGAGAGAGAGAGAGAGAGAGAGAGAGAGATAGGGAGAGAGAGAGAGAGAGAGAGAGAGAGAGAGAGAGAGAGAGAGAGAGAGCTCTTACAAGGAGAGTTGTAGGCAGAGGTTTACCATCTTGAACATAGGCTTGCGTGAAGCACTGTTAATTTTATTGTTGCTGGAGGAGGATCAACCTCATCAGAGGGTTGATGTGAGTGAAAAAGACAAACGGTCACACACGTGGCGGCGCCCGCAATGACAAATCACAGGATGGAACATGTTGGCGATGACTAGGCCTTGGAAGCTAGTGCTCTGATGTCATGTTGAACCTTTAAGTTACGGTGACATTGGGCCCGAGCTGTACAATGTGAGTGATCTTGAAGATGCAAATTCATGGATTTGAAGTTACTGCAGAGTCTAGCGAGTAACAAAACACTGAGCTGGACAATGCACGTGAGTGGAGCAAAGCGAGCTACAATGAAGAGAAAGAAGGATTGAGGAAATGATCAATTTATTGATAGATCAGGGGGAAAAAGTACATAGAACCGGTTTTCCTAATGTAGTCGTCAACTCCTTGCTAGTACTCCTGCAACGTGGAGTTGCTGGTTTGCTAAAACCAAGTGACGTACAAGAGTGCTATTCCGAGGCACAGCCTATTTTGCTACTTATGCACCTTTGCTCGTGATAGTGTTGGCGTACGAATCCCTCGAGAACTTGACCATAGGATTTTGTGTGGAAGATTATTTGTTTCATGAAACCGTCCATCTCTTTGTACCACATCCTTGGGGCCTATTTCATCCCATAGAGAGCTTTCACCAACTTGCACACCTTGCCCTTGGGAGCTTTTACTCCTTCGGGCACCTCCATCAGCACTTCCTTGTCAAGCTTCCCATTAAGTAAAACGGTCGTAACGTCCATCAAGTGTATCTCCAGGTTTTTTACCGCTGCAATGGAGAGGAGAGAGCGGATGGAGGCCAAGGTAACAACGGGCATGAATGTCTCATTGTACTCGAAGCCCGGGTGTTGATAAAACCCCTTAGCCACTATCCTCAATTTGAACTTGTTGATACCGCCGTCTTGCTTCTTGTTCACTCGGAGGACCTACTTAGATCCCACCACGTGGGCCTTGTCGGGTCTATGCACCAACACCCACGTACTATTCTCATAATGGACGCAAGCTCGATGTCCACTACCTCCTTCCACTTGACCGCACCCGGGCCGTTCATCCCCTCCGCCACTGTGGATGGCTCTTCTTGAGCCATGAACGACCAGCTGAGGCTGTTGACATGGTGTACCCCTTGCCATGAGTGCCGTTGATCATACTCCCTGGTTCGATCACTACAGAGTGGTTGAACATCTGATCTGATTACAGATTTGGATTCCTTGGAATTTTCCATGCAGGATAGAGCTCTGAATCACTCGATTTGAGTGAGTATTTAGAACGTTAGCCTAGTCCAAAAATTGGGTGTTGGATGGGTGGAATCTGGTACCCGCCATGGGTAAGGCTGCACACGGATCCTAAGATCCGCGGGAACTACCCAAAAATCCGGATCCATGGATCCGGATCCAGGATCTTGGATCCAGTCTACATCCCAGGATCCGGAAGCGGATCCTTGTGAGGTGGTAGTGGGGCTGAGAACACTCGGCGAGAGGTCCCGGTCATGTCTTCCGTACAACAATGTGTCACTTGTTTGGATTCAAACGGTCAAGATGTGTGCTTGGGTTTTGAGCAAGGCAAAGTTCAACCGCCACGTCGAACAAACCTGTCGACTCTTTCAGATGACACATGGTTGTCTTGTCTTGTGGTTAGTCGACACAACTTTCTTGGTGCCGAGCCTCAGGTTTGTAGAGGTTTGGTGCCAAGCCACTGTCGTGCGGACAGAAGAGCAACAATTGGAGCCATCTTGGTGCAGGACATGGATCTAGTGACTGCCAGATGCAAGTACACTGTTTTTTCTACCAACGTTCATCTGAAGTTTGAACAGTCAAACAATCGTTCGGTCAATCAAACTTCGAATGAGTGAACGGACAGGTACATCATAGTGGTGTTATGTGGATATGGCAGAAGCAAATGCCACATCAGCATGCAACCCTGTGCGACGATCGGTTTCCATGAGAACTGAGAGATGACTCCGGCACTTACACAAAAATGTGCGAAGTGGCCGGAGTCCATACTGACCCCCTTTTTTTTACCAATTCTGCAACTTCAGGTACATTCATTGATGAGCTCTCCAAAATAGGGATTTTGGGATCCAGCAGCCGGATCCATGGATCCAGATCCAGGATTCAGATCCACGGATCTGGATCCAGGTGTAGGATCAGTCCCACGGATCCGGATCCTTCCCAAGCTCCGCGGATAGGATCCGTGTACAGCCTTAGCCATGGGTGGCGGGATAATCCACCACCAGTGATCCCAGTTCGTCCCCAACGAGCTCCAAATGAACTAGGAGCATAAAAGAAGTAACTAGAAGGACCTCCTTGACCAAGATGAAGTTCTCCTTGACTTCTGGACGAGGAAAGGCGCTCTGACAAGTCATCGCCGAAGCGCCTCCCGTTGCCTAGTGAGCAGAGCACCGTGGAAGCCTCCACCAAGGGTTACTTCCACGACCGTAGCAGGGACTCTACTGCTCCAATTTGGACGTGCTTGGATGCGTTGGAAATCTTAGATCACACGCTATAAGGATCTGATGGAAACTAACTTTGTTAGGTAATAAAAACTTGTTCCAATTCAGTTCTACTGAATGCGATGTGTTCTTCCCACTCACATCCATTATCCTTGTGCTCCACACTCTTCACCGTTAGTGTCCATTGGCTGTCCCAAACATTGGCAACGTGAACCAGTGAGAGCTAGGCATCCTTGAGAGTGCCTCTACACCCACTAGTGCCAACAAAGGGTTATGGACCCACTTGCCTAGAAGGATCCTAGCTCAAGTTTCACGCTACCGCCACGCGCCATAACAATGAAGGAGCAAGAGAGAAGCATAGACGTCCTCCCGGCTGACGGGAGGGACTTTCCCTTGTGGAGGAGGACCATAGAGGTCTACCTTGATGACAAGGGACTGCTTGAGCTGGTCAGAGGTGAAGAGAGAGTTCCTGCGGCAACCGCAACGGCCAAGGAGGTGGAGGCATTCAAGAAGCGTAACAAAAGAGGCGCTTGCTCTGATCGCAAAGGCGTTGTGCCCTGCACAACGCGTGCATGTCCAAGGATGCACAAAGGCCGCAGAGGCTTGGGCATGGCTCTGCGACGCACACGACCCATCGTGTCTTCAGCGACGTCTCCTCATCAAACGGCTTTTCACCCTCCAAGCCGATGAGGAGACCAGTCCGTCGGAGCTCGCGCGAGAGGTCGAGACGATAGTGTCCGCTCTCATCAGGCGGGATGGGCCATCGACTCCCACTTGCAAGTATCAGTGCTCCTCCTGGCCCTTCCTAACATTCGGGCCTCTAGGATCACCAGCGATGATGATCTACGGGACAAAGTGCTGACGTTCGAAGAGGTGACACAAGTGGTATGCGACCGGTGGACCAAAACCACCGTGGCGGAGCGTGGGACGGCATCCGCAGCATCAGCCCTGATTGTCCGCTCTGAAGGAGGAGAGGGAGATGAAGGGGAGGAAGGGACACGTCCACACCGTGTCAAGAAGGGAAAGTGCCATCGGTGTGGCCAAGAGGGCCACTGGAGAAGGGACTGCACAAGGGGAGCTGCTGATCTGGCCACGGAGGTGGCAGAAGGGCAGCAAACCAACGTGGCAGTTGCCGACTCCATACGCTCCATGAAGGGGGCTAAGATGGCACAACATGAGGCGGGAAAGCGGCAGGCGTGTTTGGAGCAAGGAGGCTCCAACAGGCCCCAAAAGGGGGCCTGCTACAAGTGTGGCCAGCGGGACAACTGGAAGGCGACATGCACAACGGAAGCTGTGGACCAAGACCAAGAGTACCACGCGGCGAAAGGCCGGACAGCGGGTGCATCGCAACAAAAGTGGATTTAGGTGGTCCGGAGGGATGTGCAGCATGAGGAGAGTGGTAGCAAAGGCTGAGCTCTCCATCTGAGCAAAACATGCTCCTAGTGGCATCGACGGTGGACCATGGCTACAAGGCAGGCCAAGAGGGCACTGCCGAGTCCTATTAGGGGGCGGTGGTAGCTGAGCGGAGGACCAGGCTGCAAGGTGCGGTCAAGGCGTTGGTGGCTCAAAGTCCTCAAGGAGGAGGAAAAGCACTCAAAGGGCATCAACAAAGGATGCAATAGGTGTGTTCGAATCTATGAAATCTGCAAAACAGGCAGATGAGGCATGCACCATGCACAGTGTGGGAGAAGAGAGTGGGATCTCTACTTCTCCACATTCTCCAAAAGAGGGGGTGCAGGTGCATGGGGACTGGGGCAAGGGAGCTGAGAGTTAAGGACCGGCACCAAAATTCCTCTCCAAGGGGGAGAGGCATGCACGTCTGGGACGTGCAGCGAGGCAGCGGCAGAAGCATAGGTGGCGAG
Source organism: Penium margaritaceum (assembly GCA_023375785.1). Lineage (NCBI taxonomy): Eukaryota > Viridiplantae > Streptophyta > Zygnematophyceae > Desmidiales > Peniaceae > Penium > Penium margaritaceum. The sequence continues at coordinate 97,688 of SZWC01006438.1, forward strand.
TTAAGGAGCAGTCACAGCTGCAGCACCATGGATCCCGCGAGGCTGGTTGCAACAAAGGGCAAGCTAGTGTTGGTGGTGCAGGCGGCAACAGCTTGGTCAAAATGGCACGTGCAGAGGCGGTGGCATCAATGGCCAAGATCAACACCAAGGAATCACTAGAACAAGGTGGGGGAGGTGTGCAGCATCTTAGGCCAAGCTCCCAAGGTGTCGATGGTGCTGAAAATACAATGGGACCTAAGGCACACTCGGAGGCGCTTGAGGGATCAGAAGGAGGTCCGAGGTCTCTATAGGAGGGGGAGGACGCCACAAGGGTTGCGGGTCTCCCGTGTGAGGGGGAGCAGTTTAGCAAGGAGGCGAGTGCTCCCAGGTCATCTCGGGGAGGCGACCGACTGCCGTGGCAAGCAGAAACACCAACACAACAAGGGTCACAAGGCAAGCTATGAGGGTGTTTCAAAGTCCCGCGCGGGGACACAAGTGACGACAGTGGGGAGAAAGGCGTCCATCGCTACATGTTGTGATTGGTGCAGGGCAGCTGAGGAGATTTGCTCACAGTAGCCGCTTGGCCGGACAGTAGAGCATGGTATATGTTCAAGGACAGGGCATCAAAGGCTGTGGTGCAAGGGAGAGATTGTTGACATGGTGTGTCCCTTGCCATGAGTGGCGTTGATCGTACTCCCTGGTTCAACCACTGAGGAGTGGTTCAAAATCTGATCTGATTGCAGATTTATATTCCTTGTAATTTTCCATACAGGTTCAAGATTTGAATTGAACTATTTGAGTTATTATTCAGAAAGTTAGCCTAGCCCAAAAATCGGGTGTTGGGTGGGTGGAATCTGGTACCTGCCATGGGTGGCGAGATAATCGACCGCCAGTGATCCCAGTTCATACACAATGAGCTCCAAATACACCAGGGGCATAAAAGAAGTAACTAGAAGGACCTCCTTGACCAGGATGGAGTTCTCCTTGACCTCTGGGTGAGGAAAGACGCTCCAACGAGTCATCGTCGAAGCACCTCCCGTTGCCTAGCGAGCAAGGCAAGGTGGACAGCTCCACCAAGAGTTACTCCGACAGCCGTAGCAGGAGCTCTACTGCTTCGATTTGGGTGTGCTTGGATGCGTTGGAAATCTTAGATCACAGGCTATAAGGATCTGATGTAAAATATCTATGCTAAGTAATAAAAATGTGTTTTGATTCAGTTCTACTGAATGCGAGGTGTTCTACCCACTCACATCTGTGATCCTTGTGCTCCACACTCTTCACCATTGGTGTCCATTGGCTGCCCCAAACATTGGTAGCATGAACCAGTGAGGGCTAGGCATCCTTGAGGATGCCTCTATACCCACTAGTGCCAACAGAGGCCAGTCCAATTATCATCATACTGTGAAGGTACTTTCTTTGGTCCTAAATTGCGCCAGGGTGCTGGTGCGGCTTCCAGCTCTACTACTGGTGTTACCACAAGTGGTGGTGTGTCGTCATCATTGTGGGAAGAGTTGTTGGACTCCAATTCAGAATCCAAAGCCATGGACGCCTCAGAATCTACGTCTGTGTCAGATGTTGTGTCATCCTGCGTAGCTTCTCTCCCATTCCCACCACCTACTGGCAAAGCGAGCCAGTTGTTGGGTGCTTGGCATCCGGACTCAAGCAACACTATCCACTCTCCTACCTTGGGAGCGATGATCGGGTCCAGCAGCTCTCCCTTTCCTAGGGTCCATTCTTTGAACTCAACTTCGCGGCTCCTCACGAGCTTGCCGGCTACCTGGTCCCACAACCGATAGGCTTTGTGTGACGTGTCGTATCCAACCATGACACACTTCTTGGAAGGTACATCAATCTTACCTCCACCTTCTCCCGACTGGATCTTCACCCATGCAGTTGACCCAAACACCTTGAGATGAGAGGAGTTCGGTTTCTTTTTTGACAATTCTTTCATGTGGGATTTTTATCTGCTTGTCCTACTCCTTTCCACGCTTCCGCAAGGCGGTTGTTGGTGTGAGGTTCAAGAGGTAGCAGGCTGTTGTTGCTACTTCATCCCAAAATTGAGGTGGGAGCTTGGCATCGAAGAGCATGCTTTGCACGATGCCAAGCAGGGTTTGGTTCATCCTCTCGGTCACGCCGTTGCTTTGGGGGTTGTATGGGGTGGTTTGCTCGTAGCGGATGCCGTGATGCTTGAGCCAAGGCTTACATGCCTCGTACTTAACGCCGTTGTCACTTCAAGGCGTCTTCACCTTCTTGGAAGTTTGTCATTCTACCATGGCGACGAACTTGAGGAGCTTCTCCTTGACCTTTCCCTTTGTTTTGAGGAAGTAGATCCACACCTTACGGATGTGGTCAACGATGAAGGTCAGGAAGTACTTGCTTACTCCGTTAGACGTGGTGCAGAAGGGTCTACACACGTCACTGTGGATCAGGTCCAAAACATTCTCCGCTCGTTGACCTCCTCTCCCAAACGGCTTCTTTTTTGCCTTTGCTTGGAGGCATGGTTCACAGAATGTACACCCTTCTCCGTGCTTCATGGTGCATCCTTCAATTCCGTAGACCACCTCTTACTCCTTCATCTTCAGCAATGTGATGTTGGCCACGTGGTCAAATCGTCGGAGCCACAGCTCAGCGTGAGTGTCCTTGGTTGATGTGGCGGCCATAGCGGTCGGCGGCTATGCATCCTTTTGCTTCAGTGCCACTGTCTCGATGGCACATGCTCGTCCCTCATCTGATGCCTTGGTGACCTTGGTTTGAAGAATGTAGAGGCTGTTGACTCATAGAAATTGAAGCATGAGGTCATCTTTTAGTGTACGAAATCTTAATGTCCTATTTTTTGGGCCACAACTTCCTTGTTGGTGAATACCACAGTCATGTTGTTATCAGTGATTTGTGAGACCGACAGCAGGTTGGCTGCGGAGCAGGGCATGTATACCACCTCTTGTAGATTGACCTCCTTCTCTACACCGTTCACGTTGAACGTGATCACCTTGTCCCCTTCGCCCATAGCTTGGACAATGTTGCCATTTTCACACTTGATGTGCATGTCAGATTTGGCCATGGAGACAAATCCACCCTTCTCTTTTGAGGAGTGGTGATTGGTGCCCGAGTCCAGGGAGAATGCCCCGGGTCTAAGGAGCGTTGTCCCCTTCATGGACAACCCTTCAGCCATCATGTTAGTGAGCTCCTTCTTCTCCTTTCCACCCTTTTTCCTGCCTTCTTTCTTCGGAGTACAGTATTCCCTAGCCCAGTGTCCAGCCTTGCCACAGTTGTGGCGGTTTCCGGACTTCTTGGAACTCTTCCTGGCACCATTGCCTTTTCCTCCATCGCCACCACTTCCACCGATGCACTGACCAGAGTAGGAGCTTGCACCTTGTCCACCGAAGCGAGGGACATATGCTGAAATGTTTGTCTCACTGCCACTACGTCGCATGGATTCGTTGCAGATGTGTTCAGCTACAGCCTCATACATGAGATGTGCTTCCTTCCAACCCCCAAATACGGTGATCATACACCCCCAGCTTTCTGTTAGCACCATCAAAACGATCATGACATGCAGATTGAAGTCAAGTTTCCATTCAATTTGCTGGACCTCTTGCAGCACGTTGTCAAACGACTGGAAACACACGGATATCGCTTCTCCTTCGCTCACTCTCATCAAAATCAACCTTTGGAAGATGAAGAGTCAGCTTGCTAGGACATTTGATTGATGCACCCGTGAGAGTTTTGTGTAGGCCTCGGCGGCCGACGTGCATCCTATGATGTGGGAGTGTTGATTCTTGTTGATTGACATCACAAGTATGGCGAGAGCCATGTTGTTCTGTGTCATCCATACCACAAGGTCAGCCGCATGCGTAGCCACTGTCGCATCGGCGGGTGCTGTCTCGGCTCCTTTCGGAATGTTGAGGTAGCCATGCATGCTTAAGAAATTTTCAAACTGCCATTTTTACAAGGGAAAACATTTCCCCATGAATTTGGCGATACCCGCCTCGAGGGAGGCTTGAGTCACATCTGCCATTTTTTACGGTTACTTGTCTTCTCTGCTTCACTACTATTCTGTTTTGTTGAGGCTGATGAGGTTGATGAGACTGTTGACTTTGACCGCTGTCAAAGATGCATTGGTTCCATTTCATACCCCTCCAATTGATGATCATCAAAGGCTTTGGTTTCATTGTGAGAAACGGACTCAGGGTCATACCATCTTCTAAAGGGGTACAGCTTTATCCCGTTGGGGCTCGAGGGTTTTTTCCAACATGGACAGAGATATTCCTTGTATCCTAATCATCCACGTATGAGCAACCTGTCTGAAGAAGCTCATGGAGCCGATGGAGCAGATGGAGCCATCCGGTCTTCATGTCCATATTGTACCTGTACGCCCTGTAAGACCACACATGAGTCGGTCTTGGAAGCGTTCCTTGGAACAAGAAGTGTGGGCCCATAACCCTTTGTCAATGCCTCGGACAGCAACGGTCTAGAATACGGGTCCCCACATGGGAGGCCGCTGACCAATCTTAATATTACAACCAAGAGAACATATCACCCTCGAACAAGAGATCCACATTTAGGTTTGTCCAGTTTGCAACCTCACGAAGTCCTCATGAAGGTCTTTGGTTTCTACCCTTGGTTGGACACTCTATGAGGAGTCTCAAGGGCAAGAACTGCAAATGGATACATGCAGGGTACAGGCTTTTGTACTTGCAGAGCTTTGCTAATGCTTCTGTTCGTAGTGGCTCCACAGGAGCCAACCTCAACCTACATTCCTACTTGGCGCATCCTGAGACCGCCATGTGGCATCCTCAAGGCAGGCTCTAGTAAGCTTCTTATAAGCCTCCTTTCCCAATTTAGTCGAGTAAGAAATATTGGGCCGTCGTGGGATTTGAACCCGCGACCCATGAGCTCTGGTGCCTGATCCAACTAGGCCACGAAGGTATGTTTCCCTTGATGATCTCCAGAGGACATGCCCATTACGGGTAGTGCATTCCTGGCCTATCTCAAAACAGACCAAGAGGACTTGCTCCATAGAGAAGTACATGCCTTGTCTGTCCGTGCAGCCAGCCAGCCAGCCAACTAGCCAATGGACAAGGTGCACACCATTCAACACGTGTTGCTCCTTTGCTTTCCCCTGTAGACACATGTTTGCTCCATCATCATCTGTGTCCTGTGCATATAGCCGCCATCCATAGCCTCTTGCATCATCAGCCAGGTATTGATCTTGACCTTAGCACATTCCATGTGCCATGCACTTCTGATTATCTTAATTGTACATAAGACAAGTTGCATTGCTCGTCGTCTCCTTGGTCTAACTCCAGTGCGCTGCACCTTCTTGCCCTTGTCCATGCGGACGTCATGGTCCTACTCCCTCATGGATTTCTTGGAGGTGTCTGTCGGTACGTCTTGTGCCTTACTGATTTCTCTCGCTTACGCTGGATCTTTTTCATTCACCAGAAAAGCAATGTTGGGCCCACGATCGAGTCTTGGCTTGTCCAGGCAGAGTGAGCTTGCCAACGTAAGCTCATTGCATTTCATTCTGATCATGGTGGAGAGTTCATGGGTCCCACAGCCCGCGTCCTCCAATCTCAAGGGGTGCATCTGGAGCTCTCTGCTCTATATACACCATAGCATAACAGAGTGTCCAAACATTGGAACCATAATCTTGCTGACGGTGTTCGTATTCTTCTTGTGACGTCTGGCTTTCCTCCGCTGTTTGCCTTTGAGGCCATGTCCTACATGACGTGGGTTTGTAACCGTGTTCTCCACGGTCCACTGCCTTGTCATATCATGCCATTCAAGCGATGATATGGTCATCATGCTGACATTTGTCTTGCTCATGTCTCGGGCAAATTGCCATTATTTGGCTCCCTCAGGACCAACGTGATGGCAAGCTGTCTCCTCGAGGTTGTCTCTGTCCTTTCCTTGGTGTTTCCTCTCAGTCCAAAGCCTAGCGCTTTTGGGACCCCAAGCGTGGTCGGTTTGTTAAGTCTCGCGATGAATCTTTCTTTTAGAGCACTTTCTCTCACAACATTGCTCATTCTATCCCACCGTTTGTGCCCTTCTCTCGTCCAGGGAGAGGTGGTGTATGTGGGTTGTTATTTGGTAGTGGTTGCACTCCGTATCTACTACCTGCGTCATCTCCTATTGCATCAACATCATTGTCGACATCACCTACTCACGCGTCTACGTCATCGCCAATGCCATCTCCTCTTGCGGCTGCTTCATCATCAATGTCACTCGTATTTGTATCACCACCTGCACTCTCTCCTGTTGTGCATGTGTCAATGCGTGCATCATCTCTAGTCACGTCTGTATCGACGCCTGCCTCATCTCCTATCGTGTCTATGTCACCACCTTTATCATCTCCTGTCGCGTCAGCATTGCCTACATCATCCCATGCGGCATGTGAGCCATCTCGTGTTACATCATTGTTTGTGTCACCGATTGTGGTTCGATCAGCAACGGACCCAGTCGCACCCTCGCAGTCCCCCATCTTGTTGCCATTTTTTTGCACGTCAGGTGGTCATCTGGGACCTCTGCAGTCTACACCTCACCATACCCCGCCTCAGCTAGCCACATTGGGCTCGTGCAATGAGTCCGTCCAGTTCACGGTGGTGTCACTAACCCCATACAGCCTACTCCTGTCTTTGGTCTTGACGCTCTTGGCTTGGCGGCGGCTCTGGTATAGCCTAACACCACACTTGGATACCCTCTAATTGCTGATGAGTTCCACCGAGCCAGTGGAGTAGCAGGATACTCCCGGCCTTCGCCGCATCCCTCAGTCGTCATTGCAATCATTACAAATGGCAGCACGACACGTGTGCCTGAACCGAACGTAATGCAAAAAGCATGCTCCACTATAGACGCAACTCTCTGCGAGCAAGCTATGCGTGAGGAACTCGTTGCAATCAAGGAGCATGGGGTTTTTGAGAAAGTGAAGCTCCCGCCTGGTCATAATGCCATCTCAACCTGTTGGGTATTTCAGAGGAAAAAGAGGCTTGATGGCTTAGTGGAACGGTACAAGCCTTGTTTCACAGCAAAGAAATTCTGGTGCCTGGTGTGGACTTCGATGCCACCTTTGCCTCTATGGACAAGTACACCACGGTAAAGGCCTTGTTGAGTCAGGTGGCACAACGTGATTGGGAGTTCCACCAGATAGACGTCAACAATGCTTTCTTGCATGATAATCTCGAGGAAGAGATCTATCTCGTCTAGCCTTTAGGTTCAAGGATGGCACATACAGAGTATGGCGTCTCCAAAAGGCCTTGTATGGCTTGAAGCAATCTCCACGTTGTTGGAACCTCGAGATCTGCACTACCTTGGAGTGGGATGGGTATCACTATAACACAGTGAACCCAGTGTTGTTCGTGAGTGCTCTCTCTGCACCCTTCATTGATGTCCTTGTCTATGTAGACAACCTCTTGATTGTGTCTCCCAAGCCCCACGCTGTCTAGGTTGTGGAGGATCTCCTCCAGTCTGTGTGCAGAATGAAGGATCTTGGTCCAACTCGTGTCTTCTCGGGAATGGACATAAAGCGTGATTGCTTGTGGAGCACACTGCATGTGCATCAGGCTACTTATGTCAGGATAATACAGGAGTCTTTTGTTGACCTGTTGGCCACAGTCCCTTCTACTTCTACACCTATGAAGCCTGTTGGGCAGACGCTTAACACGTTAGTAGACCCAGATTGTCTGGGGGAGCTTGTCGATGTCACGACCTACCTTTGAGTCCCTGATTGGCTCCCTGATGTTCCTCAACACCACGACGCGTGCAGATGTTGCCTTTGCTGTAAAATTATTGTTGCAGCTCTCACATCATCCGCGTCAGTTCCATTTGGAGGCTGCTTTGCACATCGTGTGGTATATCGTGCCTACCTTACGTCTAGGCCTGTGCTTTCGTATGCAGCCGTCTGTTGTTATTGAAGGGTACATTGACAGTGATTGTGTCAAGAATTTTGTGTGGTGCGGTCCTGAAGTGTTGTGTGATCTTCACTAGTGGTTCACATCTTCTGTTTTGGACGAATATGAAGCTTAGCGTGAACTTTCAGTTCGCCTCACGCTATGTGAGCAAGAATTTAGAGACAGTCAGTTTTCGAGGGGAATAACAGAATTTTGTATCAGTTTTTGTACATGAACATAATGCAAACATTTGAAGGGCTACTCATGAGCTCTCCAACGCACCAAACTGGACGCAATTTGGCCAAGCGTAGCCCAAGTTATGCTTGCCAAAACGTAGGTCTCACTCACAAAAGAAACACCTAAAGCCTCTAGGGTGCGCACACGCCGTGGTGCCTTCCTTCACGTGTGAAAAGCCTTTCACAAGGCGCGTATCCCATTACACATGATGTAGGGATCCCCTGCACTGTTTCGACGTACCTCCCCCACTGTTGGGCCGAGTTTGGAGATGAGATGTGATGAGGTTCCAAACCTTTCCGCGGACCTGCAGTTAGAATTTTGACGAAGTCCCAGAGTAACAAAATGTAATACTGAGTTTCGGACGCCGAGCCAGGATTTTGGCTCCCTCAGTAACAACTACAGGATCTGGTGGATTATCCACCGGACGCCTCGGCAGACCTTCCGGAGACAAATCTACAGCTGGAACTTTTGTTACTCGGTCCGGTCGATTATTCACGGGAAGTCAAGTCGCGGCTGGCTCTCAGAGCCGCCGCGCACATCCCAACTTTGGAAGCTCATATCTCCCTCTTCGCTTGACCGATTCTGGTGAAACTACTTCCTCCGGATTTCTTGACTCATGAACTTTTAGGGGCAATCATCCACTTTAAGATCCGAGCAATCCTCAAGCCGTTAGATCCAAGTGCGGGGAATTTCCTCTCTCTGGCGGCTTGTCGGCGCCTCCTGGCGCCGCACTTGGGCATGTGGAGGGGCAAATTTTCAACAGATTGGACCCATGATCGCGATGCATGCAACCCATTTGGCTACATCTTCCTTGTCAGAGATACAGCTTTCTCATGGAAGAGTGGCAAGAAGGACTATGTAGCACGGAGCATGGCAGAGGCCGAGTAATCCAACTCAAGGGTCGTCTGTCACTGTGTATCTACCACAGTGTGATCTCTCACACAAAACGTCACTATTAGGGTTCTCTTATTCCCTTAAACCTCCAGTATTCAATTCTAGAAGGATCTAACAACTTTGACTACTATCCAGATTGGTCAACAAAAGTGTCACGGACCATATTGATGTGTTGATATTGTTCGGTTGACTTCTCGACGGTGCTGGTATTTTATAAGAACATGCCTTGATATTCTTGAGGCCCCCTGACTACTCAACGGAGCTCTCAAAGTAGCCAGTCATGGTGCAATATCGTGTTATGTAGCACGGAGCATAGATGGTGAATGGGTAGAAACTTTAAGGCAGAACACGGTTTGAGAATTGGGGACACTTGAGCAATTTGCAATTAACGGTAAGTGTAATTTTATGACAAGTGTTGAAACAATCAATCACATATATACAAGTACTGAGTTCCAAATGAGGCTAGTCGGAGTTATTGGGTCGGCCGTCGAGCGACGCGTGCGCAGTTGCGTCATGAGTGGTCAGATCGAGAACCTCCACCAAGGAATCGAGGGGCTTTGAAAATCCATGGCAAAGATGCAAGATGCATCTTTGTAAACCTTGATATTTCTCGATGCATCCCCAAGAACTCGACCAAAAGTTCAACACTTCTGTCGATGTTTCTTAAAAGTGGTCAAAGTTGTCAGAATGTGCGAGAAGGATCGCCAGAGGACGAGAGCAGTTGGCTGAATTTCCCTCGACCCTCGGAGAAAGGATTGGTGTCTCGACGCACGATGCACTATTTGTGTAATAACAGAAATACCCACCGGGGAAGATTCGTGTACATCTCGTACGTAACACTCCCCCCTTTTAGTTGTGACATCCTGGTGCGAGTACAGATGTAGCTCGGTGACGGTGATGGTACCCTTTGATCACATGATCGACGTCGCAGAGGTTGTCATAGGGTTCCCAGCTGTTATGCACGGCATCGTAGCAGTGGCATTTGATGAGATATTATATTATTTTTCTACATTGTCAATGAACGAGGATGTCCCCAATGACATACTCTGTGTTCTTGTCTACTTGTATAGGAGGAGGGAGGCACATCCCTGCCGGGAAAGTTCTTGCCAGGGTCCCGATAGTGCTTGAGTCTACTCATGTGGAACACCTGATGAACTTGCATACTATCGGTGACTTTGATTCGTGCAACCACGGGGATTTGCATGCGCTCAATCTCAAACGGTCCCAACCATTGGGGTTTGAGCTTCAAATAGTTGGCTCCATGGAGTTTAATTTTTGTTGAGCTAATGAGACCTTTCTCGCCAGCGATGAACACATCATCGCTATGATGTCAGTCGGCTGCCCGTTTCATCGCCGCTTGTTTCTTCGTGAGCATCTGCGGTGTTTCATCCCAGATGGTGAAGAAGTCGTGGCATTGGACGTCAATCACGAGAATGTTTCTCTAACTGTGAAGTCCGGCTGGTGTGGCAGGAAGTTTTCCATACACCACTTTGGACAGAGCTTTGCCCGTTGTGGTAGAGATTACCGAGTTACATGCGATTTTGGCGGTCAAGGGTTTTGCTACCCAATCCGTCCCGTGCGGTTTGCATAATGTTCACAGGAATTGTTTGAGCATTTGATTGATCCGCTAGGTTTGGCCGTCGGGTTGAGGGTGGAACACCATTGAACGCTGGATCCAAGTGCCGTAACAAGTCATCAGTTCGTGCCAGAAATGGTTGGTAAATCGACGGTCTCTGTCACTTGTGATGGTTCTCGACACGTCGTCCCGTACGATGGTTTTTAGAAACAGTCATGCTATTCCTTCGACGGTGACGGTGGTCGTTGTTGCAATAAAGTGCGATATTTTGGAAAACCTGCCGACGACCACGAGGATTGCGTCATATTCCTCGAGTGTGACTGGTAATCCGGTGACGAAGTCCATGGAGATGTCGGTCAACAGTTCCATCAAAATGGGGAGTGGCTACAAGAGTCCGAGTGGCCGTGTGCAACGAGACTTTTGTTGCTGACACGTGTAACAGGATTTGCAGAAGTTGGCCACGTCAGTTTGCATCTTGTCCCACCTGTGGTGCTTCGCAGGCTTCTCCAACGTCTTCTTTTCTCCAAAGTGTCCATCTCGACCGGTGTCTTGGCATTCCTCGAGCAACATGCGGCGGAGTTCTTCGCTCGGAGATACAACCACCTAGCAACTGAATTCTCGTCACCAATAGGGTGCGTCGTGCTAGAACTTAGACATGTTGTATCTACCATGCTAGTCGTAGCCACGTGTGAATGACTTCTCAAGATACGGATCTCGTTGAAGTTGAAGTATTGTTGCTTATCCATCAGATCTGGTCGGTGGTTGAGCGCGTCTGCTCAATTGGTTTTTCCCGGCCGATACTTGATGTCGTAATCAAACCCAGATTCGAGGAACTCCATCCATCGGGTTTGACATTAACTTAGGTTCAGCTACGTCTTCAAATATTTTAGTGCATGATGGTCGGAGCGTACGATGCATCGGCGGCATTAAGGATAGCACCCCCAAGTCTTCAATGTGTTTACGACCGCCAGCATCTCCTTCTCGTGTATAACGTAATTGAGTTTCGGTCCATGCAACTTTTGTGAAATATACGCAACCGGTTGTTCTCCGTTGCCATGACCCTGTAGGAGAACCGCGCCAATGGCTCGGTCGGGAGCACTCATCGCCATGACGAATGCTCTATCGTCGATCATTTGATCGGCTAATCCTAGGACAGGTGCCGAGGTCAGAGCGTTCCACAATGCGGTGAATGCTTCTTGTTCGTTGTCTGCCCACCGCCACTCATTTTCTTTTTGAGTGAGATCAGAGAGAGGGGCTGATACTCGGGCGTAATTTCGTACGAAACGCTGGTAGTAACTGCAGAATCTGAGGAAAACTTGAACGTCTCGGACGTTGGTCAACGTTGGCCAATCAACGATTGCTACCACTTTTTTCGGGTTCATGGTGATCCCTCCACCATTGATAACGTGACCCAAAAACTTGATCAAATGGTGACCAAAGTCGCACTTGGAGAGTTTTCGGAAAAACTTCTCATTGTAAAACTTCAAGAACTTTTCAAAGATTTCCATTGTGCTCCTCCGGGGTATTATTGTACACCAGAATATCGCCGCGACATACCACGGGTGAGATCGTGGAGGTAAATGTGGCAAATAATGTTCATTACTATCATGAATGTTGTTGGGCCATTCTTGAGCCCAAACGGCATGACTGTGAAGTCAGAATGCCCGTAGTGAGTTTTCAATGCCGTTTTTCTCAATGTCCGCGTCTGCCACGCGGATCTGGTCATAATCACTACGTAGGTCAATTTTGGTGAAAATGCGGGCTCCTCGAAGTTGGTGGAAAAGTTCGTCGGCTCAGGGAAAAGGGTAGCGGTTCTTCATGGTAGCATCGTTCAACGCCCGATAGTCCACTCACATACGCATTTCTCCTATTTTCTTTTTCATGAAAAATACTGGTGTGGTGTACGGTGACGTGGATGGCCGGATGAACCCTTGACCGAGCATCTCATCAAGTTGCTTTTTTAACTCGGTCAGCTCATGGTCATTCATCCGATAGGCTCCTCGAACTGTGGGACAGTTGACCGGTTTCAATTCGATACAATGGTCAATGTTGTGTTGAGGTAGTAAGGTTTTCAAGAGTTCGTCAGGGAAGACGTCTGTAAACTCTTGGATGAGAGGTACAAACTCTTCGAGAACCATCGTGAACTTTGATGATGCCGATGATGCCAATGAGGCTGATGATGCTGATGAGGCCGATGAGTCAGGTGCTACTACTTCTACTTCTTCCATTGGCTTGAGATGTATGAACCACGCACAAGCCCCTCGTCGGATACAGTGCTTGGCCACATTGAGCAATATCGGCTGCACACGTTGTTCCTTCTCGGTTGCTATGACTTCCTTTGGCAGAAGATTCCACCTCTGCTGCTTCCGCAGACGTCTTCCGTCCCACGCGCGGAAGTTGTCGCTTGGTGCCGTTTCCATGTAGACGTCCCCACTGTTCCACAAAATCTGCGGATTGTGTTGGTACATGAAATCGCGTCAGAGAATGATTTTCTGATCACTCATTGGACATGACCTCCAGCCTACTATATCCCACAAATCTCCCACTTGCAATCGTAGTGGTTCTTAGAGAATCCGTATCTATAATCTTTCATCGACGGTTCTTACTTCAAACACCCCTGGTTCAGTCTACAAACCCATCTTTCTAACCATGTTGTTACTTACAAAACTATGGGAGGTCCCTCCATCCGATAGCGCCGGTACCGTTCAACGACTCTTGCAACCTCGAGGTTACACTTTTAGCAGTATCGTTGGATGGTCATTCTCGTACCCCTTGTTGAACTTTGCGATCTCAGAAACCCTATGCGATGTCGTGAGCCGTTCAGATGGGTGACCATTCGGCGTAGATCCCTCTTCTCAGACAAGAGTTATACCTTTCACTCCTGTCCCGTGCTGTTTCCCGACTGATTTTTCTATGAATCCCTCCCCCCTTTTGGCCTGTTGCTTGCTTCTGCAGTTTAAAGCGATATATATGGCTTTTGCGCAGTTGTAGTAGGTGTACGTGTGTCTGTGTTCGACGTCGTCCATTTCCATCAGAGTCGAGGAGTCCCCTGACCGACTTTTTTCTTTCCAACAATAATTGTGGTCGGGAGTTGGCCAACCACAGGATTCCTAGATCTGAGTGTTGTAATCGGCATTGTCGATCCGTTCTGCTGCTATGATCATCCGCGGTAAGTTGTTTTGGATGCTGAAGATGGCGATCGCTTGTCGGATGTCCCATTTGAGGCCTTTGTTGTAGTGAAGATAGAGTTTGTCGGGGGCAATGTCTGCACCGGTGATGATCTCGCGGAATCTCTACATGTACCCTGCTACGTTAAACTACTGACCGAGACGCTGGAGATTGCACCGAGCCCTTGATTTCTAATTTAGCCATCCAAAATGTGCAAGTGTTTCGTGCAAGAATCCGCTTGAGTTGGTTGGTGGCGTCAGTGCGTCTTGTCACTGCAAATTGATCTACTCCGAGGGTATAACACTTCTGGTTGGCGATATAAGACGGGCACCGTTGGCAGTTGATGAGGCCCCATCGGTCTCTAGCTGTAGTTAGATGGCCTTTAGATCGGACCACCAACTTGATGTCGTTCCACGTAAAAGCACGGCTACGAGGTCAATTATCTTCCAGTCGTCGTTGACCACAACAGCGGTAAAATACACTTACAAGCTCTTTAGCCACATCCGAATCATTGGTCCTTTGGAATTTGCAAGATCAAACGGTTGAGGTGGGGCTGGACGGATATTGTGTATGTTCGAGAGTTAGGTGGTTCTCTCCACGAGCACCGCCTCTCGTGCACTTGCGTTGCGAACAGCCTCCATCGCCACGTTGGGTTGTTGGAACATATGGCTGTTGATCCCCTTAAGCGCAGAGATACGGTTCACCAGGTCTTCATTGATCCTTGCCTATCGTCCGGTGCCACATGTTGTTCCCGTTACAAACGTTAAGGCTGTCGGCACGGGCGGCTGGTTCACCGGCGTCGGATCCATGACCGGGTTGGTCATCGCAGCCATCGGAACTAACCTACCTGTCACATAGCCTACGACGCTAGCATTCGGTGACGCTTCATAGTTCGTGTGCATGGTCACGTTCTGCTCCTCTATCGCCGAAGTCGTCGCCGAAGAATCGCTTCTGGTTGTCACATGTGCACGCTCGCTTCAAGTCGCAAAGAATGTGAAGTTCTGACGTGCGAGATGCGCTGATGTCTCCAAATATGTAAAGTAGTCAGATGCCCCTCTAGCACCGCCGTGGTGTGATACCTTGTGTGATGCCGAATGGAGCATAAATGGTGAACGGGTAGACGTTGCGAGGTAGAATACGGTTTGAGAATTCGGGGCACTTGAGCATTTTATAATTAGCACTAAGTGTACTACAATGACAAGTGTCGAAACGATCAAACACATGTATACAATTATTAAGTTACAAATGAGGCATACTCGTAGTTATTGGTTCGGTCGTTGAACGATGCGTGCGGAGTCGCATCGCGAGTGGTCGGATCGAGAAGCTCAGCAGTGGAATTGAGGGGCTTTGAAAATCGACGGCGAAGATGCGAGATGCATCTTTATAAATCTCAGTATTTCCTGATGTGTCGAGAAATCAACCAAAAGGTTTTGAAACTTTTGTCGATGTTTCTCAAAGGTGGTCGAAGTTGTCAGAAGGTGCGAGAAGGATCGCCAGAGGGCGAGGGCAGTTGGCCGAATCGCCCTCGATCGGCGGAGTAAAAGTCGAGGTCTTGACGTGCGGTGGGCAATTTGTGTACGTCTGGTACGTAACACGTCGAACGCATCCCTCGATTTGAGCGCCGAGGACCCAAAATATGCCTCATTTTGATTCTTGTCATTGTGTACATGTGCTTAACTCACTTGACACTCGTCATAAAAGTACAATTACTACTTAACAAAAAGAATCCAATTGTCGTAATTCCTCGAATCGTCTCCTGTCTCACACCTCATCCCTCTAAACCACCTACTTTCCGAAATGGTTGAAAACGGAACTTGGACCTGAAAACATTGGATGAAGTGAATTTAGGTTCAGGGCTTTTCTTCCCACTTGCTAAACAACTATTGGTTAGACTCATCGTCAGAAGATATTTCGCTCTACTTCCTCTGACCAACGGCTGCGATGTAGGATTCTGCGCGATCGTTTGCCCGTTCCTTCGGTTTCAAGCCCTAAACCCGGTCTCTCCTGATGCACTGAACTTGCCAGCCCCGCGAGTAGATCGCTCCCATCCGCTCTCTCGCTTTCTCCGTTCCCGATAACACTGCTCCCTTCCCTATCCCTTCCGAGGACAAAAGCTCCGGAAAGCGTAATTTTCCCTCCGTCATCCTAACTTCCAACAAGGTGAAGTGGCCCTTCGATCTCTTTAGCCCCTGCCGCGCTCCAATGGCAGTCGATCTTGGCGTGGAGTGCCTGCTTTTTACGCCTCCCAGCGGTCTGAACGGCCGTCTCGCGTATCATTCAAGTGCGGGAGTAAAAAATGTTATTATTCATCTCAATTAAACCCCACTCGTTTGCGGTTGCCTCGGAGAGTTCGAAGACCAGGCACGGCATGTTTTAGAGCGCCGACCAGCATCTATGGACTGCGCACAGGTTGGCCAACAATGCAGATCTCGTGCCCTGCGTCATAACAGCATGAGCATCCCCAAGACAGCGTGGTCCAACATCGGTGGCTCGTCCAATCCATGACAACGGACTTCCTTTAGTGAATACGATTTATCGACGGACAAGCAAAAGCTCATGCGATTCCAGCGAAAAAAAATGGGCCGAAACTATACAAGATTAAAAACTAGTGGTTCAGAAATATGATGTTACGGAGATTTTATAGTCAGATAACAAATTGTGTAAATATAAATTGAAGAATAGGATGATATTTTTTTGGAGCGCATATTTCCGTATCCATCACTCTTAAGTCCTTTTTTTGTAAATTAGATTTTTTTATCAAAATGAGGTGTTTTCTACCAAGATACATCACTAAACACTAAAACAAGGTATTAATAAATTTGAATTAAAGAAATAAACTTTTAAAAAGTTCAAATATCCTTATTTGTGGTTTTAAGCTTTTCAAAGCTAAGCCCTCCCCCATGTGGCTTTCATCTGGAGCTACTCTTGTGGACCTTTTTAAAACCATTTGGATGTAGAACAAAAACATACGATGTGCCTTATTTCTCCAAAATAATTTCATCATTATCCTTGCTCTTCAATAAAGATAAAACAAAATATGCATTCATAAAGATTATTGTGTAGGGAGATAGTGACAATGTGGAACTCAAAATTTTCATTGACAAGTACCTTTCACACGTACATCATGCACGTGCATCTAAAAACGTTTCAACAAGAGGTTTCTAACAAACATATAAAGAAAAATTGAGAAATCCAGATGCTGCAAAATGTTTCATTACAGGCATGGGAAAATTCCATGCAACCAATAAAAACCAAGAAAACTCAAAATTCTCTCAGTTTAAGTATCAAAGAAATGGAAATGATAATCTTGCACTAAATTTAATCAAACCTTTAAGATATAGAAAATGAATTTGAGAAATTACTACATCAAGACACCATTAACATATGAACACACACATTTCCAATGCATAATACGTTTGCAACACATATCATCTATAAAGTAAGCTTAAATCATTTATGTAATGATTTCAAGCTTATTTTTGAAATCTAGTTTATAAGATGGTTGTTAAAACACCTATAATTGGAAATCAATGGTTAATTAATGAAACTTTCATGAATAATAATTCTATCTACTTTTATAATAGAAAAAATACCATATCAAGTCACTAATAACTTGTTATCATCAATCAAGTTAACTTGTCTATTGTGACATCATTTTTAAATTTGGTATGAATTTTTTTAAGAATTTATTAGAATATTTTGATTAAGAAAAACGTATTTCCACTTTTTGAAAAAGAAGCCGTAGTGCTTTTGATTTATCACATGTGCCATACCTTCACCATATGTTTAACCTAGGGTAACGTCTTCCAAAGAAGAAATTTACTACCTGGTGAAATGATTATACATTCAATGATGATCTTATGTCGATTTGATTGATGCAAAGTGCCCCTCATTTCTGGTAGATTTCAATTCATTATTATTATATACACCCGAAAGAGAAGGAGAACAAGGGATTTTGTTTTCACCACATACTCAAACAAGGTACTCACTTTTTTATGCATGGAGGACATATAAAGAAAAATAAAACTTCCAAAAAACATAGTAAATAAATGATGTTTTCCAAAAAATATTATGTTGAAAACTTTATTACACTAATTAAAGAATTGATGGAACACATGGGATATTGTTTTGTAATTTTGAAGAATACTTGGGCATTGTTTCATACGGTCATGCTTTTAGGTGTGGGTAGCACGTCAATAACTCACTTAAACTTCCATTGATGCTCAAATATTTATCAAAAGAAAACCCTAGAATGTATATATCCACATTATATTATTTTTGTGATTGTGTCACACACAAAACTGTAAATTTTCAACTAAAATGTAAAGTGTGAAACAATCACAATGCAAATCAAACGGTAGGCTTCTGAGCATACTTTTCATCAAGTGCTTTAATGACTTCATGTAAAATGCAATCAATCCAAACATTGGAAACCTTTTTCCATACAATATTATGCTACTCTAGTCATTTACATGAAAAGGATGAGCATTAATCTAGATTTAAAACATGCAAATAATTACAAAGGACATCAAGTTTTTGACGGAAACGTTCAAACCTATCGCTATTTTAAAGCATAGAGTAGGACATAAATTTCACAAATGTTGGACTAAATTTAATTCGTCACATTTTGGCTCACTATCCTTTAGTTACTCATTTATCATTTGCTACTCATCTTTTTATGTAATATTTTATGCCAAGTAACTATGAACGGATCGTAAACAATGGAGCAACTATGATCACTTTTGGAGTATCGATAAGAATGTTTATTGTCTTATAGCCATGTTTTATTTTCCATGAATAACACTAAATTACATCATGGATCGAACATATCATATACAACAGAATAACCATTGTGGATGAATGGCCTTTGAGAAACTAGTAACATTGTGTATACAATAATGAACTTCTTCAGGTGGAATGCCAATATGGATGTTAATGTGAACATTGGAAATTTTTAATCATTATGTAAGCAACACTGAGCTTCCCTATCAGAGTTATTTTTTGGCAACTAAAAACTATTTAAGGTAAAACTCATAAAGAAAGGACTATACTTCTGCTTGCATGCCAAATGTAAAGCAAGGTTAGTGCAACGAATCATGACAGATATTGAAAATGGGTTTGAGAGTGTACCTATTGAAAAATGTTTATTTCATCCAACAACAACATGCATTAAATTTTATAAAAATTTTATTATATTATAATCCCCCTTGATGGGTTGTTGAATGCGTCTTATTTAAAAAAATTGCTTGTTTTTGGGATTTTGTAGCTCATCACAAGACTGTGTTCTCTATGACATTTGTTTGACCATAGCTTCATAGATTTGATGGCATACTCATTGACTATTATGGGTCATCTTCTCCCACAAGTTTGTGTTTAAATAAATTTATGGCATCAATATCACGTTCAACCTTAGTGTCAATTTTTTTTCTGTATATGGTCTTCCAATGAGCTTGTGTCACAAATATGGAATTAATAGATATGTTGGTATCAAAGCAGATGTGTTTTGTGAAAGTGCATAATCAATGGTGTTAACATTATCTAGTACACAAATAAATAAATAAACCATTTTTAAAACATATTTTTGAATTAAGAACAGAAACAAATCCAATTATTTTATCTATTGATCATCATATTAGCAATTTTCCATACGTTATTCATACACTGTAAATATCATGGTATTAGTGTAGGTATTGAGTTACACTTGCTCGTTAAAAACATTCATGAGCAATATAATCATTAACATGAAATTGAACAAGTATCTTCCTTGGAGTGGATAAAAATTATCCTTATTGGAGTATCTTTGAAGGGGTCCAGGAAGTTCACTCATAAGGTTATTCCATAAAGGTGCGAGCATATGTGGGTGTTCATGATACATCCCACTCACTACAACTGGCTTCTTACTTTAACTACAAACTGATGTTCATGACTCCCTTTGTTTTTTGTAGTTTTTATGTGTCCTGGTTAGGCATGGAAGATCTAATTTGTCTCTTTTTTATATAATTCATAATAAAATTAGTTACATTAGAAAAAATATGTATCCTTCTAATGACATGAAACTATTGTTTTTATGAATTTATAATAAATGAAAAACCTTAAACTTAAGAAACATAAATTTTATTATGAAAAATTTGATTTTGAATAATCTCATGTTGTGACATGAAATTGGAATTGGCTTTGGAACAAAATTTTAACCTAGAAGCTATAGGTGAAGTCAATATTTAAACAACATGGGATGGTTTTGGTTTGATGTCAAAATAATTTTTCAAGATGATAAATATTAATAAAATATATTTTTCTAAAAATATTTCTTCCAAATAAAATTTTGGACAGTTATGGATAATGAATAAGAATCAAATTAATAACATGGGATTAATTTTAATAGAAACAGATTTTTCATGTAAGGACAAGCACATTTTGAATACAAATGAAAACACTCACGATAAGTGGAATCTTATACAATCTAGAGCACTAAATCCAAAATGTCAGAAAGGTACACTAGCTTTGATATATTTTGTGCCACTTGGATTGCAGTGCAATTCCCCACATTATTGTGTCACAAGTCGAATAGAATTGTACAATGATAGGACAACACATCTGGTATGATTATTCATTACCAAAGACTTTGTTGATCCTTAAATTTTAATGAAAGGCCTCACTTTTAGTACTGAGGTGGTATTTCCTATAGCCACCCACCCATATTGTTTTTGTTGTGGATCATCTTGGGTATGTCACGTGGTCTTTGATTCTAGTTATCATCATGATTCAGGAGATTGAACACAATTTGCCATCTTCTTTTGATCTTTTCCTATAGCTTCACATGCGTCCATGAGCTTCACACGTGATGTTTTGTGGTCTTCATATGTTTCAACTATCTTTGCATAGTCCCTTGGAACAAAAGGATGGACCACTTCCCTTCCTGCACAAATTGCAAAGTTTGTTGGGATTCTTGAGCCCGTAGTGACAAAGCCACCACGTGCTTTACTGCAGCAATGAGGTCTTGCTGCTATCCAAGATCATAATTCCCAGTAAGCAAACCCTGTACTCAAATGTGTAAAAGTGGAAGAATGGAAGTGAAACTTGTAATTGAAAAAGATTATCAAGTACAAGTATGGTATAGAGAAACAGAGGCGAAACACAGCTCAACTTAATGCTCCAACACAACCTACCCCATCCGAGGGCCGAACACCTTGTTAGGTCGTCGAAGCTGTCATTGCAAGGTTTCTAGCATGGTCACCGTCCTTTCAGCTGAAATGGCCTCCACGTTGTCAGGGCAGCCTCCTCTCTACGTAAACAGCCACTGTTGGACTTAATGGGTCGTCAGAGGACTTCTGACCCTCTTAGCCAAGCTGGCAGACTGCTACCAGGCTTACTGGTTCGACAGAGGGGAACTCCTATAGAGTCCTGCTAAACTCGATTAGCACTACATAGGGAGAGCTGACGCCGGACACTAACTTTGGGCTCAACGCCTGGACACGGCTCATAACCTAGAGATGAGAAACGTCAAGAGAGGCAGCTGTAGCAAGGCTATTCTCTAGTCTTGGGCGTAGTTTGGCCATCTCTCCCAGGTAGTCAGGCCTTCACGTAGTCAGGGGCGTCCACCAACTCGTGCTGCTACAAGGCTTTCAGGCTCACATGGGTCTTCAGGTGAGAGAGCGTCTGTAGAGACTGACATGCTTTGGCATGTCTAGAGGAGAAATGAGCTTCGGCAATAATGCAAATGGTTTATGTGACGCTGATGAAGCCTTATTCAACCGCAAGGCCTCATTCTGTTGTGGGATCTGCTTCACCAGACCTTTGGGTTTAGCTTCACGGGCAGCTAGCAGCTCATGGGTATGCCACTCCCATTTGCAAAGGAGTTGTTGCTTGCCAATCTGTTGCCTTCGCTTTATGCTTTCATGCTTGAAATCTTGCTCCCCCTTTGTCTCATGCTGACCATTATCAAGGAGTCCTGGTACGAGTACCACGAATGGCACCTACGTTGTAGTGTGTTGTTGTTGAACCACGCAAAGTTGTATCATGCCTAATGTTGCAAATCATAGTAGTGACATCTACAATTGCATGAGAGCTTGTGGCCCAAACTTTACCACATCTGTCTGCAGGACTGTTATACTTGATGACAATGGTAGTTATGCTAGTTGAAGCTGATGCTGTAGATGCACCTTCTTTTGATCTGGGACAAATGTTGCTGAAGTTGTGAAGAGTGAGCTTCAAAACTCGTGCCAATAAACTACTGCCGCAAGACATCATTTTCACTAATGTAGTCTCGGCATGCACTTTTCCAAAGCGCCTCCTCTCTTGAGCGCTTTTCCTCTTGAGCTAGTGCTTACTCTCTCCTTGGACCACATCCTTTGTTCTTACACAAGCTTGGCGCTAAGACGCCATTATTGTGTTGAGAGTCTATGTGTAGGCTCTCCACATTGAGGTTGCTCAAAGCATCATTAACATCTCCATATATGCAAGGTCACCACGTTACACGCTCACCCTGCCACTCATCAGTGATGACAGACGTTTTCATCCTTTGAAGCTTGTGTTGTGACTCTTGCTTCTTGTTGAAGGCACGGGTCTCTTGCTCTAATCACATGTTAAGCATGCTCAGACGTTCTCGTGCTCTGATACCATGTTAGGGTTTTTGGAGCTTGTAGTGACGAAGTCACCATGTGCTCTAATGCAACAAGGGGGTCTTAATGCTATCTAGGATCTCAGTGCCTAGCAAGCAAACCCTGTAGTAGAATGTGTGAAAGTGGAAGACTTGGATTCAACTTGTAATTGAAGTACAATTATGGTACAAGGAAACACTGGTGAAACATAGCTCAGCTCAATGCTCTGACACAACCCTCCCCATCCAAGGGCGCAACACCTTGCTGGGCCGTGAAGGCTGTCGTTACAAGGGTCTCAGCACAATCACCATACTTTCAAGTAGATCTACCTCTTAGTTCTCAGGGCAGCCTCCTCTCTACGCTGACATCCACTGCTCGACTAACTAGGTCGTCAGAGGACTTCTGACCCTCCTATCCAAGCTGGCAAAGTAATTCGAGGCGTACTAGGTCAACAGAGGGGAACTCCAACAAGAAACAAAACTTCTAGATCCTCTTAACAAGGATGATATGGCACTGCCAAACACACTTGGTCGAAATAGGGAGACCCCTATACAGTCTGACTGTCCATACGGAATCGGCTCTGTAAAGCAAAGCTGAGGTTAGACACTAATTCTGGGCTCTCACGCTTAGGCACAGCTCCTGGCCCATTGATGGGCAACGTCGAGCAAGATAGCTCAAGCTAGGAAGCTTGATTCTTGCACGTTGTCTAGCCACTAGAGCAAGGTAGTTAGGCCTTTAGGTAGTCTGGGGTGTCCTCCTACCCAGGCTGGCAGACTGCTACCAGGCTTACTAGGGTCCTGAGATGAGAGTTAGTGTAGAGTCTTGTCTGAGGTGTTGTCTGGTAGAGATGGACTAGTGGTCAAGTTGTTGGAGTTGCCTTCTGAGTTACTTACTAAGTTATTGGAGTTATTAGAGTTATTGGATTAACTGAGTCTAGATTGATTTTATATAGGGATCCTGGCAAGTTGACCAGTTGCTTTGTGCGTAGAGGAACGTTCCTACTACAAGGTCGTAGCTTCCTCTTCAAGGAATCTTCCCGGTCCAAGTTACGTAGCTTCCTCCTCAAGGAAGCTTCTTGAATGCTGGAAACTTGGCCTTGGTCCTAGTTGCAAAGTCGTGCATGTTGCCGCTGATGCAGGGCAGTCCCCACTCTTGGCTCTCCATGTCGTTACTAAGTCGTGCATGTAGTAGTTGATGTAGAGTGGTCCCTATTCCAAAGCTTTGCAAGCATGTGCTGATGCAAGATGTCCCAACAGTCCAGTCAGGTGTAGCCTCACCCTTACTTGTCTAGGTCAGGTACCTTGCAGTGCTTGCTTCCACTGCGCAACCGCTAACCAAGCTGGGCCAACAGGCATGCACAGCCCTCCTTTGCATGCAACAGTCAAATCCAAGCTCCTTTCCCTCCTTAGGGCTAGATGCCAATGTTAAATCTGGCCTCTACATCAGAAAATTCTTGGTCAAGCCACACATAGGTATTTACGGATAAAAATCCATAACTTCGTGTATAAAGCTCAGATTATCGATCCAACTATGCCATGTCAAAGCTGTTGCTCAGCGCAGTTATCATCACTGTAACAAAAATTACCCTCTATTGAAATCCACACTATCTCATATGTGACAACCTCTAAGAATATCTTCATAGGGAATGCATTTTACGTTTTCCTTAAAACATGCATCACCATAGGTGTTACTTAAGGCGCATTTTGCTCCACCTTCTTGTTCTCTTGGTGTATGTACGTCTCTCTATGCTGAGGCATGATCAAAGAAAATTTTATTAGTTTCTTGGTGGGGTCATGGGCGACATGATTCAGGAATCACCCAATGTTTTGTGAACCTTTCTACGACACCAACATCATTAGCACATCATATGAACGTTTCCTAGTTTTTCTGTTAAAATGTAGGTAAGTAGAGATTTCTCACATCGTTAGCATGGTGCGTGTTGGCTTAAGTTAGAAATAATGGATTTTTCACGATATGTGCAATACATGATGTATGTGGGACACATATTCATGTGAGAAATATGGGTTTTAGTGTATGACATCATGGTGAAAAAATGAAGGGCTTTCAAACAGATGTCAATACTTGTATTCATAAAACATGCACTACAACTTCGTCTAGTATTTTCCCTCTTTTCACCCTTGTACATATGAAGAGTCTCATCTTTTTCTTATTATGGATTTGCATCGAAGGATCAATGAGGTAAACATATTGCATAATCACCAAAAACAAGAATTGCATACACCTTCATAATTGATAATATAGATAAGAGAATAAAAAGGGAAACTATAGCCTCTTTAGCATGCGACCGACACCATATGGATCAAGCAAGGGTCCTAATATGTGGGCACTTGGACGTAATGGCTTGAGGGTCGAAGCCCTCAAGTAACGTGGTCTGGACATAGTTGGCCAAGGATTGCATACAATCCTCTACAGCCTCTTAGGAGGCATCGAGCTCTATTGACCAAGTCCATGTTTGATGTTTCCCAATAGGAAATTAGGGTCACATATGTATTCCACTATGAAGGTGCCATAGACCCACCACTACGGCATGGTATGCAAAAATGTATGATAAAAAATGATGAAAGTGTAATTCATGCTGCTTGGTATAAAGATTTATGTGCAAGGGACTTGACAAACTTCTATATCAACAGGTTTCATTCTTTTTATATTTGTTTTAAGTTTTCTTTCTCTGATCAAAATAATATAAGGTGTAGGTTGCATTGTGTTTATGAGAATAACCTTTGTTTAAGACGTTATTCTTTCATGAGAATATCCTCAACTTAGCCTAAGCCGTTCAAGTACGGATCCTCACACCAGCCAATCCCCAACTACAATACAGAACTCAAACCACAAATCCACTTTTTGACACATCGTATAGTCACATCCTCAAGGATATCATCAATAACTAAAATGTTTCAAAGCATGACAAGGGATTCTGATTAGCTCTTCCACCAATTATAACATAAGTTGGCATAAGACCACAACACAACATGATGCGCTCAACTAAAATGTCTCTCGTGACCAAACAAAGATCTCAACAAGCTACATGCATACGAAGGGAAAAACTCAAATTTGACCTTATATGTTTCCTCTCCAACCTAGGTACATCCTTTTTTTCTAATCACACGCCTCATGTTATCATAGTTGTGTCTAGTTTAATACTATAAGTGTTACCAACCTTGAACACAGCATAAAATTATGAATTGAAGAAAGGAGTCACCCAATAAATCTTGGTAGTTACGAAAGAGAAAATCACTACAAAAAATCCAAAAATTGCAGCCCATGTTACTAGTTTTGTAGTGATCATTAACCAACACGCCAACATGTAATATTTTCTTCCACAATTTCATGAAACCAAGACCTACATGTTGGAAGATGGCCATTAAAATGGTGGCTTCACAATCTTCTTATGGTTTAAGAACTCCAACCTCTTTCCTTATTCGTTAAGATTCTTCACACGATATGAAATATATGGATGGCTCTTTGAAAACTTCTACACCATCATTAAGATACAAAAAATAGACATTTGAGATGAAAAATTCCTTTTCATACCGGTGAATCACCATTTTTCCTTTTGGATCATTAAGTTTGTTACCACAATTCCTTGTTGACTTTTGAAGCAACAAAAATTTATAACACCCTTTCTTCTCGAAATAAAATGGCTCTATCTTCCAGAAGAGATGCTCATTGCATCTCAAGTTGATGTTTCTGCTCAAATACATTTTTCCTCTCTTGAAGGCCCTCAGCTACATTGAAAAGTCTCCTCCAACAAGGTCAGCATCTGAAAAATAAAATACAGTTTAGAAACATCTTTTGGTTCATGCATATGTAATTTATTAGGTTTTGAGCGAGGCATTTAAGTCAAATGCATGGGAATTGGCACACATTTAGCACCTACATTTACTATGTTGTCTATTAACATTCTTAATCAGAGGCTCTTTTGAAATTATGAAGCCACACTCTTTCTCCATTCATACATCAACCATGATCTTGTCATTTTGAATTGTAGTCGTGCAAATCAAGTGAACTACCGCTACTAATTGTATTCATTATTAAAGGCATAAAAAGCACACGTTTCCTCCTATGAAAATGTAAATGATTTGGATGTGAAAATTTTCAAATGATCCTTATTCAAAATGAAATTCCTTTAGATACATGTACACAACTAATGCCCTTGGATGTATGTTTTACCCCATATTAAATCCACCACCATGTATGTTTGAGCCTTCATTGCTTCCCAACTCCCACAAGTACCTTTTTTGGTTATCCTCGCAACTACTTCCCTAAGGAAGAAAATAATAACACAAAAACCTAGTGCTAATGAATCACTCAAGTACATTTGTACAAGCACTCGTTGACAGACGTTTCCACTCTAAACTAATGATGAAACATGACTACCCCCGCAAATGTCTTAAAACATATTATTTATCCACAATGAAATTGAAGGTCTTGAAACCTCTTAAACAAATTTCATTGAAGGCTTCTGGCTTAGAAGATATCTTTAGTTCAAAAGACTTTATAACAAAAATAAAATCACTCAGTTTCCTTATAGAAGTATTGTACGTTATGAAAATATATTGCGATAAAAGCTAAATGGTGTCCACAACATTACATTTTGATTCAAATTGATAATAGGTTAAGTTCTTTGCATGCGCATAAGGTTTAAAGCTATCACTCCACATCCCATCACTTACCCTTTCACGTGTATTAGATACATGTAGTAAACTAGTTAAAACGTATATATACAAAGAAAGGCCTCTGAGAAACAAATGTTTACCATATATTATCACCCTTTTTTACTTCCTTCAAGCCTTTATCTCCTTTGTAAGTTTTATTTTAAATATTGGAATGACTTCAGCTAAGCCTCATCCGATAAGGACATCCTTTCACGAATGCATCCAAAACTACACCTTAATTTTCCTTCTCATGAACCGCTACAACAAGGACAACATTCAGAGCCAAAACAAGTTGGAGAAAGGGGAGGAAGTCTAAGCTGCTTTCGAACATGTCATGCATAAGCCTTTTGGACACCACCAAAATTAGTGACTTGTAGAAATGGACTCTTGTCTTCATCTTGTGCAATTTACACATAATGTTTATGCACCAAGAGATAAAAGCATTACAAGACATGCCACATTCTTCTTAATACTTGTTACAACAGCTTTATTCACAAATCAAATAGTCCATGATATCACAGGTGTGTTAGATCAATGGAATTGAGTGTTGATGTATGTACCATGATGTGAGATAGGGTATGCACCTGCATAACCTAGAAAGTCAAGAAAAAAAGTCTGCAAAACGTTCTGAGAGTTTGGCCAATGATATTAAATTTCTAACTTAAAAACCTATCATCAGATTTTGCCATTATCATGCTGCCAATGAAGACGTTTCTGTAGAGAAAATGCAAATCTTAAAGTTTCATACAGAATTAGAATTGAAAATGCTTCACATATGGTTACAACGACCACAACTCTTTATATATGATCAATCACCTTTGAATTGTACACTCATTTTATAGTGTACATGCTGTGTGGACATCCTAGGAACATTCACAAAAGTTTCCCTTCAACAGTTGTATATTTCCTAGAACAAACTATGTTTCCAATATTCCGTTTAATGTAATAAAAATAGATGGTGGAATATTAAGTGACCTAATATGCACCTACTTTCCTGCCTTGTCATTTTTGTTCAACCTTTACTTACCTATCACTGTCTATTTCTCTTTGCGCACCATAAATCGAGTTGTCTGGGACGCAAGGGTCTTTTTCGATCGATGTCCTATACTGAATATACACAAGTGTACTCTAGTGAGAGAGTTTCCTGGAAGTCGCGAGATGTACAGTAGTGTACGTTTCGTGACGTCCAGCACGTACACTCACTCATACACTCACCATATACAATCCGGGGGGGGATGGACCGAACGATGTTGACGAATCAGTCTCCGCCCCCCCCAATACGAGAAAGTGTATGAGGTGAGTGTATGAGGCAGTGTATGTGGGGGGGGGTACAAAAAAAAATACACCAATGAACTCTTGTGAGAGATTTTACGAGAAGTCACAACACGCACACTAGTGTATGTCTCGCGACTTCCACCACATACACTCACTCATACACTCACCATACACAATCCGGGGGGATGGACTGAGCGATGTTGACAGATGCGTCTCCCCCTGCAATACAGGAAGGTGTATGAGGCGAGTGTATGAGGCGGTGTATGTGAGGGGGTAAGAAGAAAATACACTAATGAACTCTTGTGAGAGAGTTTCTCGAAAGTGGCGAGATGTACACTAGTGTACGTCTCCCGAATTCCACCACATACACTCTCTCATACACTTGCCATATGCAATCAGGGAGGGGAATGGACCGAGCGATGTTGACGGATCCGTCTCCCTCCCCCCCCTAATACGGGAAGGTGTATGAGGCGAGTGTATGAGGTGGTGTATGTGGGGGGTACGAAAACAATGCACTAATGAACTCTTGTGAGAGAGTTTCCCGGAAGTCGCGAGACGTACACTAGTGTACAACCCCTCGACTTCCACCACATACACTCCCTCAAATACTCGCCATATGCAATTTGGGGAGGGGGGACTCATCCGATCGAGAAGATATCGGAAACATAAATGTGCCAGTTTGTGCGAAATGGACAGGGTTGCAGATGTAGTTATTACGTAATTAGATGTATGCGAAGTAGGTGTGTTTAGAATTCTTTGTAGACCTAAAATAATCTTATATGCAAAAACACTGTTAGAACCATCGTAACCTTCTAGGAAACTACCTTTTGACGTAAGTACCTATACACCCATCTAACATTGTAAAAAAAGATCCCAATTTACCATACGTCCAACTCTATATGATGCCAAAAGTACTTCCATTATTGTAATAACATGGATTGGCTTACTGAAATGAACCATCACAAATGCGTTTTCCCGACAACAACACTAATGCCATTGCTATTCGAGATACCAAAAAAATCCATCGACATCAAATATATTATTTCATTTCAAACTCCTACAAATAGCACATTCACTTCAAGAAAAATGATACTTTTATAGCTCCTTCTTCTTATTCTATTTTATTTGGACACATAAAAGTGAATTTCAAGGCTAGTCTCACATCCTTTGATTCAAAGGTAGTTGTAGTTAAGTGCATAGAGTTTTCAGCTAGCCATATAAAAGCCTAAAGAAAATTGACAACACCATTAAATTGTTGAAGCAATTAACACCCAATGGGCATGTGGCTTAAACTAGTTCCATAAGTCGAATGATGAATTCACTACTCCTCAAGCAATTGTTGAGAAGTGGAGTAAAAAAACATTGTACAAATACTTTCATCGTCTTTTACAGAAACACCAACGTGTCCTTAAGGGAAAAGGGCACTACAAGGCACATCCTTTCAGCAAAAATGTAAGCAATGAAGACGAGTAAGATGTTTCTAGCCAAAGTTTTATTTGCCCTCATCAATTTCCTCAATCTTCATCATTGGAAAGTTAAGTGTAATGACAAAGGCCCTTTCATTTGAAAACATAGCTTCAATTATGTTATCTCTTGATAGCAAAAAAATCACTAGATTGGTAACTTAATATCTAAGAATTTCTCTTAAATCCACCGTGGTTTACTCCAACACCCATCCTCTCTAGAACATGGTCAAAGAGCTCTTCGATAAAGCCTAAATTTTGAAACAAATCACCCTACTACTTTGTTATTCCGGTATTGAATTATCCTTTTGGACGACTAAATCTATGTTTTGGTGAGAACAATAGTTTTTGTCTACATCAATTTTTGGTAACAGTTATTCTAAGGAATGACTACAATTGTTGCTCTGAAAGGTACAATTGTTTACTGTTTCTATAGAAATTTGAGTGGAAAGCAAAATCATTTTGAGGAAAAAACGAATTTCTGAGAACAAAACAACACGAACTCGTGAGTTTGTACTATAGAGAAAACTAGTTTGAATACAAAATTCAGTTTCGGGCCATAAAATGAAGTGTTCACAAAGCACTAGGGAAATCATTATCTTGTTGTTCGAGCAAGTGAGTGAGCAAAGGACACATTCAATATCCTAAAGATTGTTGCATGCAAGACTAAACAACATATTGACACATTGGGAAACAACATAATCACACCCAAGTTGAAGAACAATTCCCCCCATAAAAAAGGAAGAAATCCTTGGAAACCTATGAGGGAAACCTTGGATGCAAAAAAAATGGACGAAGCCTAGTCATAGGAAAAGAACAAATTTTTAAGCATAATAAAGACAAGAAATATTGATCCAGATTTTAAGCTATTACAATATTTGGATGGAGCCTCTTTTAAAAAATTTTGATAAACACAATTAGGAAGATTGATTATATGATAATCACCCACGGCATGTAGAATATGCCAATCCAAGCCCTTTGTCATGATGAGTTCACACAAAGCTTCAATGTGAACCATCTCATAAGGCCATAGAGTGCTCTTTCACTTGACCGCGTCCAATGTTTGCATAATCTACTCCATAAGGTTCATTCTACATGATTTTCTTGTGTCTCCACCAAAACTGATGATAGAGAGCCTATATTTCTTTATGTGATCCAACATCTTTGCCGTGAATGACATAAGATGAATGAAATAATTAGTTTGATGATGTTTTGTGAGATTTTCTTAATTCCCATTATGCACACAATTAGAATCGATCAATTGATAAAAAAGAGAATCGATATCTTTCTTAGAGCATGAAAACACTAATTCATCATAATTAGAATTGAAAATACAAGTTGAGGTCGGGTGCTCCTAACTTATGGTTGACTTAAGGGTTATCACGTGTACTTTCATGGTATTTTCAACAGCATGCGAGATGAATAGTAAATGCAAGAGGAATTATAACGAGGTTACATTGAAAATGTAAAGAGGCGCATGAAATTTTCAACCTCATCTCTCCATTTCTTCAAAAACTCTTTACACAAAGCCACAGCAAGGATAAAGGCTAGAAGCCATTCATACAAATACCAATGTGCACAAGTCTCCGTCATTTGCATGAACCTTTACTTCCCAAAAGTGTTAATCAGAATAAAGTGCTCATCCACCACTATGAACTTCCATGATTAGAACATTCTTTGAGGCTTTACGTTCAAACATGGAGTGCATATAAACACCTCCGTAGAAAATTTTCCCTTAAAGCTCACTTTGTGCATATGATTTTTAGACAACCACAAATTAGTTTTTTGGAGTGTTTATCTATTTATATTTGAGCATTTAACTTATTTCAATGTTGTTGAATATAGTTGTCCCTGATCTGAAAAGTTATTTTTGGTTAAATTGTTTGCA
The DNA here is from genome assembly GCA_023375785.1 of Penium margaritaceum. Classification (NCBI taxonomy): domain Eukaryota; kingdom Viridiplantae; phylum Streptophyta; class Zygnematophyceae; order Desmidiales; family Peniaceae; genus Penium; species Penium margaritaceum. The sequence continues at coordinate 129,327 of SZWC01006438.1, forward strand.
CACTATTTCCCTACAATACTCCTTCCATCCTATGGCCTAGTCCTCCACTGTCATCAAACATTGGAACTCAACTACCTCCATGAGAAGAGTTACAAATATGTCTGAGAAAAGATTTTTTTTTTACTTTAGAAAGCTCTTGATACTATATTTTTGGAACACATACAACAAGGAAGCTATCTTTTAACTTCATCCAGATGTCTAAGAGTAACATAACCTCTATATTTTCCAAAACCTTGATTTTGGCTTGGATACTACATTTAAGGCTTAGAACTCATCTAGTGCTATCTCGTTTTAAAAATTAGAACCAAAGCATAATGAAATAGAACATCAAGTGTGGTATTCGATTAACCATTGTCACTCTTTCAGTTTTGGACCCTTTGCCTTTCATCAGATATATGTATTAGATTTGAGCAATCTATTTCATGGTGACTTGAAAAAGGCCTCTCCACTTCAGCATGTATATTAGATTTCTATTCCACTTCTTTCTAGCTTCCAGTATATTTCATATCTACAAAATGGCAAGGTTGCACCATGTCAAATTTTGAAGCGAGCGCGCTTGCACCTACTCATTTTGGAACAAAATGCTCAGACCACTTCAATTTTGGCATCACGTATATATTCTATGGAAAAACAAAGATGGCATGCCTAACTCAGGTGTTTTAACAATGGTATACCGCAATTTGAAAATTTTACAGCAATGTACGCATACACAGACTAGAGTATTATTTGGACTCAGCCAAACACGACTATGCTATGGAACAACGACAATTACGAGTCACTATGTCATGATCATACAAAAATACAACTATGCCCTTCAAAATGACCACAAAGGGTATACAAAAAAAATTTCAACAACATTATTACATAACGTTGTATGTTATAAGTCAGTTATGCTAGTCTAAGACACTAATAGGTAAAATGCTTTATAGAGATAAAATTAAGATTCTCAAACAAACCGTTCATGATTTGAATAATGGGAACCATAAAACAATACACTACATATCCACTTTTTAAAAATGAAGAAATGGCATGTCCTTATGCCGTTGCCAATATATTATGTCGACGTATGCCATGAGAAGACATGATATTTGTGAATATCTTGTTTTCTTAAGTGCGCCAGGTATGTTGTGCCAAATCCTCCACCTGTGGGAACGACAACTTAATCATGCGCATGTTTCAACTACCTACACTAATTCACCCATCTTCATGTTATCTTGGTACACCATGTAATAGTGGATTCAAATCTTGAATACATATCGACTCAACATGGGCCTAAATTTCCTTCGTTGGTATGGTAAATGCATTGTTGTACACATGTTGATATCATTGTCCAACCAGTTGCTTCATGTTCTTTGTCCTTGACATAGTTTTACAATGTGGTCCCTTCATTTTAAGTATGTAGGTTTTCCTCATTGAGTTGAGTCAATATATGAATAAATTTTTCATATCGATGTTTTCTTCTCCTAACTCTTCCATAAGCTTTGTAATTTGATAACTATCCTAAAGGAAGCAATGGAAAGGATAGTGCTTCTTGGAAGCCATCAAGAATGGATAGGAAAGGCGATGTCACTCATTATGTTTCTCTTTCATGGAATTGGACAAGTATATGTTGTCAACTTTGAAATTTTAATGGGGCCAACACTTTGTCCTCGAATCGGATTTTGATAACTCATGCTCTCATTCATCCGTTGGATCAGTTAGACATATTATTTTTCTTAAGGGACTATACACACTTTCATGATGATACGTTTACTTCTTCTTGTATGTGTTATTTTTATTATTTCCCTCCTAGAAGGGGCATCATGTGTTGTTTCCACAACTTTCTATGTGATTTACTGTGTAATATTCAAGTTGGATCCTATCTTCAACCTGAATGGTGGATCTAGACATTGCCAATGCATACAAGAGACCTATTTTTCTACCTGCTTACTTTGTATACGGTGCAACCCATTCTACATATTGGACTCCAATGGAATGTATTTGGTTTCGAATGGTGAAAATCTTGATTTTGATGAATTTGAACGCGATGTAATTCGAGAGAAAACGCCTTGAATGTTCCATATGCACTTTTAAGTAGTTGAATATATAATCTGGACATTTCAAGAGCATTGTTTACTTGTAATCTCTTTACTTTAGGAATATACAATAGCATTCTGAAGTATGAATATTTTTTTAGACCACCAATTCATCATAATTTCCATTGCATTTTCTAGAAACACACTTTTCAAAAATTTATGATTCTCTTGAGGAAGACTTATTGAACATAAATATCTTAGGTAATGAAATCAGGATAAAAATGGTTAAGGAGTCATACTGTATGGGAAGCATTTTTACCCTAGGAGTGATCAGCACACAAGTAAACTACATTATCAAAGAAAATTCCATCATTAGCAACTCTGTTCGATCATTATAAATAAGGCTCTATCCCAATGATTGCCAAAACTTAAACATTCCATTCCATCGTGTCGTTATGTACATCATGCTGAACCTATTCCACCTCGAAATTCAACCCAAACATGTTTGTGGACAGTGAAAGTGGGGTAGGCAGGCTTTCTTGAGACCTAATGGGGTCTCAAAATAAGGAGGAAATTTTGGACTTATATGTGATGGCAGGGAATGCTATGGTGTAAGATGAGGAAGAATGTGGTGAATACCATTTTTTGTAATATCTGGAAATTAGAGAGATGGTTTTAATATGGAATATGCAGCATCAAAATGTGAGGTTTTTGCATATAGATGATTTTGGGGATGGAACATCTAGTAAAATGGATTATTGAGTTTTGGGCGTGTTCATGTTGTATAGAAGAAGAAATCCTACCAATTATGAAGCTCCTTGTGTGAGAAAAATGGTATGAGTTGATTTGTAGTTGGTGGTGGGTTGCCCAGTCCTTTGGGAGTGTTTTTCTTAGACGAAGGGCTTGAGTGTGGGTCTAAGCAATGACATAGGGGATGTGTTGTAATTATCAGGTGGGTAACATGAAGAAGTGGGTGTAATTCATGTATATGTATTGGTTTTTTCCACAGGATGAATGAATAATCTTCACTATGAGCAATGTTGGGATGACGTGAATGAATATGTGGTGAAATTATCATATTAGCATGTGTTTAACCCATCACTACACAAATAAATGAGGTAAATGTTATATGGTTGAATGTACCAAGTAGGAAAAGGACATAAAAATGATTGTGAGGTTTTGTTATTATAAGTTTTTAGGTGAGCTTAAGGAGACACTCATGCCAAAATTTCAAATTCCTTGAGGTCTTAACCTTTTCAAACATGAAACCTACAAAAGATGAAGAGAATATCATGGAATATATGCAATCCTCTTCCTTACGCGTGCTAGGTTGTTTGTGTGGTTGAATAATACTAAAAGTAATATAAGCACATTTAAAAAAGTAAATGTCTCATGTGTCCAATGTGTTGGATAACATTTTTTACAACATTTTGTTGTAAGTTCTTGAGCTCAAATTTCTCAAAACTACATCATTCTACATGGTAAACACCATATTTATGAAATATTATTAATGAAAAAGAAAGGTTTTTCAACCCCTCTTCTTTGTTCATTGCACTCACAAACTCTTCCAACCACCCGATGCCATTTCATCTAATGGATTTTAAGATTCATGGCTTCTGTGTTCTTAGTATGAGTTCATTACCACATATTTTGGTGGTGGATTTATGGCTCATGGATGTTGATAAAATATTCATTTGGATGAACAGTTATTGTATAAAATAAAATCTTACATCATTTTATTTACTTTGGAGGATGTAACGTGGTAGTGCCACGTCGACTTATCGAAGGAGCCACGTGGCTTGAGCAGGGTCACTTGGGACTGTGGGCAGTGATTTGGGATGGTTTGAGTGTCAGAGACCCTCAAGTACCATGGTTTGAGCCTAGTCGACCAAGGATTCCATTGAATCATTATATTTGTAACAAAGATTTTGGGCTTGAATCCCACTCTGAGATTATCAGAGATGCCGAGGCGGCTCTCACTCTTACTCGGGGGGATTGTAGCGTGGTAGTGCCATGCTCACTGCTTAAAGGAGCCACATGGCTTGAGCGGGATCATCTGGGACTATGGGTGGTGAGGCGGGATGGCTTGAGGGTCGCAGACCCTCAAGCACCACAGTTTTGGCCTAGTTTACCAAGGATTTTGTTGAATTCGCTACAGAGGGATAAAACAACTTACCTCTTGAAATGAAGAGAAGTGAGGCTCAAATCCTTGCCTACACACCATCTAAGGTGTCCTTCATTAGAAGTTCAAGCTATAGCCCCTTAGATTCTAGTTGAAGGGTGGTTGGTCTACTTAATACTAACTCTTACAACCTCGTGGTGACCTTTTAGATGTCGATGATGGTGTATCTTCTAGTTTACTATTTAGTTGTCTCGGGTGTTTATGTAACCAACCAGGTGGTCATAAAAGTACATAAAACCTCTAAGTAAATTACCTTAGAGGGTGCCCCCATAGGACTAATCAAAGTGGCTCACATAACTTTGTCTTGGATGAAATTTAGTTGTGTTATTTGAGCTACCTCTAGTGTCCATTTTTACACCTTCGTCTTTGAGAAAACAAGTGAATTCCTTAGGAAGCACATTTAGAATAGCTTATGCCTGTGCTAGTACATGGTAGTCACTCTAAAAACATTTTATTATAAGTCATAGTTTGAGACATAGTCTCAAGGCATCCAAAGCATGCGCCTTATTACAACTAAAGACCACACTTATGGATACATCTGCACACCTAGTTGAAGGCTCAGATCATTCATTCTTCCTTTGATGTCTTTATTCTTGCACATTTTCTACAAACAATGTCATGCTTCTCTAATTTTACCACAAACTCAGCCATCCACATTCCGACAGTCCTGAGAATGGCCAACAACTTATGTGTAAACTTGCAACATTGAAAAGGTTATCTTGGTTAGATTTTTAGTGATTTGCATGTGAGTTTTGTCGAAGACATTTTCTAGCAACGTTTTTGTGTTAAAGGGCACATGAGGGCTTCATGTAGCTGAAAACGTCTAGTGGAGGTAAGAAGTTTCCTTATGGTATTTCATTTTTTAAGTGTGAAAATTTACATATAGACATGAATATCCTTACTACATAGAGCCTCATATTAATAGGAATAGATCGTAAAAAACTGATGCCCTTCTTAGAAAGAATGTGAGATTTCATTCACCCCTTGTTTTTTTATTTGTGACCCTCATATAACCCCACCTCAAAAAAAATGCCACATGTACCCCTAATGTAGAATAAAAACCTCATCTGCCCTTGATGGGGCCTATTAAAGAATAAGCCCTATCCATCCATATATGGCAACAATAAGCGCCATCTGACCAATAGATCTAACCATGCTGAAATAAAACACATACCACTACTTAAACATGTGAAACTGGAGCATGTGGTGCTAGATTGCAGTGCTCCATGCTGGTCATTGCGATGGAGGGTCGTCATAGTGGTGAGGTGGGAGATGTTGACTAAAAACGTTCAAGCCACATTACCTTGTATTACAAATTGTTTATCAAACACCACCTTGGTTATACCCCACCTTGTCGCCTCCCACGTTTTGAACTGATTAGGATCCCCTCCATTGGTGGTTGTAATGCAACAGGTGGTTAGTGGGCTTCGACGGGGTAGGGGGTTGACAAAGTGGGGTTTCAAGCCCATGGGTGTCCGCCAAATTCCCCGTGGAACACGTTAAAAAATGTGTAGTTGCAAACCCCCATTGTTTTTGTTTTTTATCTTCTTTAACCCATCTTCTTTAACCAGTTTTCTTGAATCATAATTTGGAGTTGAATTGGAAGGTAAATGTTCTAGGTTGAGATGCATCCAAAGCATCAAACAAAATTTCATACAAGGAAGGTGTAGCATGTGCACCTTCAATGATCACTTGTGGCTTGTAATTGTGCACTTAAGAAGAGTTTGAGTTTGCAACTAAATATGATTATTGAATTTCAGGTGCTAGAATAATGTGCAATTTAGGTTCATAATCGTTTAAACGAATGAGATTTAAGGTGAAGTCTAATTTTTTAACATGGTTTTTTTATTTGCATCCTTATTTTTAAGTAGAAACTTGAATTTCAATTTTCAAGCATTGTCGAGGCATTGAATAGAAGTTAAAAGCAATGGTTGAACAATTCCGTAATATTTAAGTTTTTAAGAAAATATTATTCAGAATCAATCAAACTAGTGAGTATGTTTGCTTTTTATTAGCCATGGTGAGAGGAGATTCTACATTGGCAACAAGATGAAGATTTTGTTTTAGGTAACCAATAAAACATAACCCTAATTCAAATTAAAGTTTACTTCATGAAAACAATGATATTTAATTTTTTGAATTGTGGAATTTTGTTACTGAAATTTGATTTTGAATGTAAAGTTTCTTTGCACCTTGAGAAAAACATGAAATTTGAATGGAAGGCTTTCTTCAAGGGTATAACACTAGATTGCACCTAGATTTTAGTATTGAAAGTATTTTTTCTAACGACCACGTGCTGGAAGGCATTCTCTTGACTGATGGAATTACCAATGGAATTCATAAAAAAATCAAGTTAATTTTTTTGACTTGATACCATCATGTTTGCAAATGTAAAGGGCATTCAAGGTGCCTCCATGATCTTTACAAAGGATCCATGTGGTTCTTCATGGATTGGAAGTCTTATTTCTTATGTTCATGTATGCCAATGTGTCAAGTTGGAAACGTGTGACAAGTGCAATGGGCAAAAGCAGTTCGAAATGCCATAATGTAAGTCTTGCAGGAGGGCACTTGCATGCCCAAGTGCCTTCCTCAAAGAATTACATTATGGCATTTCGAACTGTTTTTGCCCGTTGTACTTGTGACACGTTTTCGTCTTTGCCTCCACGTCCGGGCCCTTTCACGGATCTGGCCATGTTTTTAAATTCTCTTACTTCTGCGGCCGTCCAGCCTAAACCCCTTACGTATTTGGCCTACTTTGGTGGTTGACTTACAGATATGGCCAACTTTGTTGCTGTTCGAATCTACTGCAATGAAGTGACGAGGGGGTCTTACGTATCTGGCCGTCGTTTCGCTAAGGTGTTATAGATTCAGCCGTACATGGAAGTCGTGTCAGCATGCTCGGACACCCTCGAACGTCGCATCTGCGATGCCTGACGTCTGAAGCTAACACAACTAGCGTGATAGATAGATAGATTATTATGTTTATCGTCGCTACCCCTCCACGGGGAATGGACGGTGGCACAGAGCCACACATGACAGTGAGAGTTAGAGGGGACATACACGCACGACAACCATGAAGAGGGGCATGCATGTGCCCACAGTCAAATGTAAGGAAGCATGCAAAGGTCAAAGCAAGCGATGTCCTAGCGAGGTCCTGAAGGGGGGAGGGACAGTGCACACGAGGTCAATATGGGTGACATGCCAATGGTGGCCAAAGAGGCCTAGTAACGGCATATCACAAGTGCCGAGCTCAGCTGCGCGGCGGCCAGAGGGCTGCTGCATGCTGCGAGCTCGCTCCATATGATTCCACCATTTGATTGATTAGCGGCTGTCAACCTGGGCTGCGGATGCTGAGGATGTGGCGTTGGCGCAGGGGAGGAGGAGCACGGGGTCGATGCGGGTAGCCCAGTGTCTGCTGCAGACTGGGGCTGTTGTGGTAGCTGTAGTAGACTTGGAGCATACCTGCCACACACGACGCCAAGCAAGCCTGGTCCTCGAAGGAGAGGAATTCTTTTAGCGAGAAGCACCGCAAATCGGCTGGGAACAGACAGGGAAACCGACCCCGCACCTCATAAAACACTGGACAATCCCGCACAAAGTGCAATGCCGGGTGAGGAAACTGGGTGGCCAGACAGGCAGAGCAGCAGCGCGACGCTAGAGGGAGGTAGAGCTCATAAGGGAGGCTGGATGTGCGAAGCTGCCAAAGTGCACGCGCGTGAAAGGAGGGAATAGGAAGAGAGAGGTAGGGGGGTAGGCCAGGGGAGCGGGGCACCACAGTCTGGTAAAAGAGGAGAGCCTTGGGGATATCGGTAGTGGGGGTAGTGCTGGCGGTTGGTGGCGCAGGAGGGGTGGCGGCGGGCATTGTGGAAGCAGGGCTCCTGGTGCCTGAGGGGAGAGGGGGTGTTAGCGGGGAAT
>SZWC01006439.1:56393-81610 GCA_023375785.1 Penium margaritaceum
TGTGTGTGTGAGAGAGAGAGAGAGAGAGAGAGAGAGAGAGAGAGAGAGAGAGTTCACTCCTGCATGTTATGGCTTGCCGTACGCTGTCCTTCCGTTCCTTAGCTCACTTTCTTCTGGAATTGACGGCCATGGCAGCGAAGGGGACTATTGGTTTGTGTGGCTTCCACCCGGCATGACCAATACCGATGGATTACCCATGTACCCACATTGGGGGTATATGGTGGAGGAGAGCGTGACGACACGACAGGCCTTCGGGGTGTCCCGAGACTTCTCGAGCACGTACGACAGTCCTAGCGAGACACGGTCGATGCGTTCCGGCAACCCTGTTGGCTCGTCCGTAGCTAGGAGAGTTTTCTCGGTGAGTTGAGACCCGCGAACCCGGTAGACTGTACCGGTGCAACGAGGAGACCCGATGGCTTTAGTAGGGCTTCCGATGTTCGAAAAGGCGTATGTGATGTTTGGACTCTGATTCTTAGATTTTTTAGCACTGCTAGTGTTTTCTCGGTGGTCGAGACCCAGGCATTCGGAGAGCTATTTTGGTGCCTCGAGGAGACCACCGTTATTGTTATCATGGTATATGCAGTGTGTTCTCCCCGCTGATTCATTTGGGTTCAGCGGGGATGACGGGCCCTCGTGCGATTAGCTACTAGAGCCCCTGTATAAGCCCACTAGGGGCTCATTTGTACTCTCTCCTTGTTCTTTTGAATTCAGCATTCCAGACTTAGCCAAATTCTTGCCGTCTTGCATTGCACTCACACACAGAGCTCATGTTCATTTTTGCATGGGCCTGCATGCCCTAAAATATTTTCAATTATGGGTGACAAAACAGGGGGTCATCGGCATCTTCACCGTTTACAACATACTGATTCACTTTCATGTACTGCCAACAATGTTGTTTCGCTGAACGGAGCGTAGATGATGATCAGGTAGAAGTTGCGAGGCAAAACATCATCTAGAAGTTGGGACACTTGAGTAACTTATAATTAGCGGTAAGTTTACTTCGATGACAAGTGTTGAAATGATCAAACGTATATAAACAAGTGACGAGTTACGAATGAAACATCGTTGGTGTCGTTAGGTCGTATGTAGAGCAACGTGTGCAGAGTCGCGTCGTGACTGGTCAGATTCGAGAAGGTCCGCCACAAAGTCGTGGGTCTTCGAGAATCGACGGTGAGGATGCGCGATGCATCTTTTCAAATCCAGAATTCATCGAGAGCCGTTGAGAAGTCGACCGAAAGGTCGTGACACTTCTTATCGGATGTTCGCAGGAATGGTCGAAGCTGTAAGAAGGTTAAGGAATATCCTCAGGAGACGGGGCAACTGGCCAGTTTTCCCTCGGCCGTCGGGGTGAGTATCTCGGTCCTCGCGACGCGATGGACTACATGTGTAACAACAGAAATGCCTATTTGAGAAGATTAGGGACTCGTGTACGTCTAGAAAAAAAACCTCCCCCCCTTTTAGCCGTGACGTCCCAGCGCGCGTGTCGTTGTGGCCCGGAGACGGCGGTAGTATCCGTCGATGAGATGATCGGCGTCTCGGAGGTTGTCGTAGGGCTCCCAGCTGTTATGCGCGGCGTCATAGCCGTGCCACTTGACAAGACATTCTGTCAACTTGCCTCATCGTCAATGGCCGAGGATGTCCTTGATGACGTACTCCGTGTCTTCGTCCACTTGAACGAGAGGCGTAGGAGGAACATCTATGCCTGGGAAGTTCTCCCCGAGGTCTTGATAGTGCTTGAGTCTGTTGACATGGAATACCGGATGAACCTGCATTGTGTCGGGGAGTTTGATTCATGCAACCACAAGAATTTGCTTACGCTCGATCTCAAACAGTCCCAACCATCGGGGTTTGAGCTTGGAATAGTGGGATCCGCGAAGCTTGATGTTTGCTAAGCTGAGGAGGACTTCATCGCCAGCGGTGACAATGTCATCGCTGTGATGTCGGTCAGCTGCTCACTTCATTGTTGCATGTGTCTTCACAAGAGTTTGTCGCATTCCTCCCAAATGATAGTGAAGTCTTGTCGTTGAACGTCGACTGCTGGGACATTACTACGACTTTGTAGTCCGGCTAGTGTGGCGGGGAGTTTGCCATACACCACTTTGAATGGAGTTTTTCTTGCTGCGGTGGAGACTACTGAGTTAAATGCGATTTCGGTGGTTGGGGGTTTTTGTGCCCAATCCATCCCATGAGGTTTGCATTTGGTTCAGAGCAGTTGTTGGAGCATCTGACTTGTCCGCTTGGTTTGGCCGTCTTTTTGAGACTGAAAATTTGTCAAAAGCTGAATCTTGCTTCCACAACGAGTCACCAGTTTGTGTTAAGTACAGCTGGTAAATCGACCGTCTATGTCGCTCATGATGGTTTTTGGTATACCGTGTAGTCACACGATGTTGTTTAGAAACAACCGTGTTGTTCCTTTGGTGGTGACGGTGGTCGTTGTCGGGACGAAGTGGAACATTCTAGAAAACCTGTCGACGACCATGAGGATGGTGTCATATTCCTCGGGTGTGACGGGTAATCCGGTGACGAAGTCCATAGAGATATCTGCCCATGGTTCCGTCGGAATAGGGAGCGGGTGCAGAAGTCCGGGTCGTCTCATCTGACGAGGTTTCTGCTATTGACATGTGCTGTAGGTTTTGTAGAAGTTGGCCACGTCAGATTGCATCTTGTCCCACCAGTAGTCTTTTGCCAGCTTCTTTAGCGTCTTACTTCTCCAAATTGGGTTTATCATATCTACAATGCTAGTTGTAGCCTCTCGGAAAAAATCGCTCAAGGTAGGGGTCTCGCTGTAGTTGTAGGGTTGCCATGTCGGTCGTTAAATCTGGTTGGCGACTGAGCGCGGCTGACGGATTGGTTTTTCCTGGGCGGTTCTCGATTTTGTAGTCGAGCCTGGATTCAAGGAACTCCATCCATCAAGGCTGACTTCGGCTGAGATTTGGCTGCATCTTCAAAGGTTTCAACGCGTGGTGATGCGTATGACAATTCGGCGACACTCCAGGTAGCATTGCCACGTCTTGAATGCGTCCAAAACCGCCAGCATCTCCTTCTTGTGGAGCGCGTAGTTGAGTTCCGGTCCTCATAATTCTTAAGACATGTAGGCAACCGGTTCTTTGCTGTTTCTATGATCTTGCAGAAGAATCACGCTAATGGCTCGGTATAATGCATTCGTAACCATGGCATAGTCGATCGTTGGATGAGCTAATTGTAGGGCTAGCGCCAAGGTAAGAGCGTTTCGCAAAGCGGAAAGCACTTCTTGTTTGCAGTCTCCCCACTGCCACTCATTTTCTTTTTGACTGAGGTCCGAAAGAGGCGTTGACATTTGCACATAGTCTCTCACGAATTGCTGGTAATAATTGCAAACTCTAAGAAAAACTTGAATTTCTCAAACGTTGGTCGGTGTCGGCCAATCAGCGACTGCTGCCACTTTTTTCGGATCCATGGTGATTCGTCCATCGTTGATCATGTGACCCAAAAACTCGATTGAACGGCGACTAAAGTTGCATTTTGAGAGTTTTGCCAAAAAATTTTTCTTTTGTAAAACTTCGAGAACTTTTAAGAGATGTCCATCGTGCTCCTCCGGGGTGCGACTTTACACAAGAATGTCGTCAACGTATACTTTGACAAAGTCATCGAGGTACAGACGGAAAACGCTGTTCATTGCCGCCATGAATGTTGTTGGGGCGTTTGTGAGTAAAAAAACATAACCGTGAACTTGAAGTGTCCATAGCAAGTTCACAATGCTGTTTATTCGATGTCGGCAGCCGCCATGCATATATGGTGATATCCACTACGTAAGTCAAATTTGCTGGAAATTCAGGCTCCTCGAAGTTGGTCAAACGGTTCGTTGGCTCGAAGGAGAGGGTAGCGGTTCTTGATGGTAGCATCGTTCAACACCCAATAATCCACGCTCATCCGCATCTCACCAGTTTTCTTTTCACAAATAGTATTGGTGTGGCGAATGGTGACGTCGAAGGGCGCATGAACCCCTGACCGAGCATCTCGCCAATCTGCTTTTTCAGCTCTTGAACCCCTCTCAAGGGGTTCAGCGATCACAAGCTGACTGTGAAGTCAGCTTATGATCGCTCATCCAATAGGCCCCTTGGATGGTAGGTCTGCTTCTCGGCTTCAGTTTGATGCGATGGTTGATGTCTCGATAAGGAAGTAAAATTATTGGGAGTTTTTGGGGGAATACGTTCGCAAATCCCTCCATGAGTGGTGCGAACTCTTCCGGTACCATCGCGAACTTTGTCGAGGCCGATGAGGGTGATGAGGCTGATGATGAAACAGCTGCTGCCACTTCCGCTTCTCTCATTGGCTCAAGATGTATGAGCCACGTACGAGCTCCTCGTCGTATACAATGTTTGGCCACATTGAGCGGTATCGGCTGCACTGGTTGTCGCTTTTCCATTTCCACGACTTCCTTTGCTGCTTCCACCTCTACTGCTTTTGTTTTCAGCTTCTATCTTGCACGTGGAAGTCGTTGTTTGGCGCCGTCTATCTCCACGTAGACGTTTCCGCTGTTTATGTTGATCTGTGGATTGTGCCGGTACAGGAAATCCCGTCCGAGGATGATTTTGCGATCGCTCATTGGTCAAGACCTCCAAACCGTTATATTCTGAAGATCTCCTGGTTGTAGTCGCAATGGTTCTCAGAGCTTTCGTATCTGAAGTCTCCCATTGACAGGTTTTCCTCCAAACACCCCTGGTTCAGTCTGCAAACACAGCTTCCAAACCATGTCGTTGCTTACAAAGCTATGTGATGCTCCTTTGTCTAGTAGTGACAATATCCTTTTACGAATTCTGCATCCTTGAGGTTAGACTTTTAGGAGTATCGCCGGTTGGTCGTCCTTGAACCCCTCGTCAATTTTTTTTATCACGGAAACCCTCTGTAACGATGTGGGTCGTTCAGATGGACGATCATTTGGTGCAGAACACTCCTTACGGATAGGAGTTACGCCTTGTACTCCGGCCCCTTGCCGTTTTCCGACTCATTTTCCCACGACTCCCCCTTAGTGGCCTGCTGCTTTCCTTGACAATTCCAAGCGATGTGTACGACATTTCTACACTTGTAACAGGTTCGCGTACCTCTGTGGTTGGCAACGTCTACTTCCATTGAAGTCGCGGAGTCCGTTGGCTGGTTTTTTTTATTCCCACAATGATTGTGGTTAGGAGGTCGCTGGCCATAGGAACCCTGAATCCGAGCGTTGTAGTCGGCTTTGTCAATCATTTTTGCTGCTGCAATGATCTGCAGAAAGTCGTTTTGGATGCCAAAAATGACGATCGCTCGCCGGATATCTCGCTTGAGGAAGTTGTTTTAGTTAAAACATAGTTTGTCGGGGGTGATGTCTACTCTGGTGATGATCTCGCAAAATCTCCACATGTACGCCGCCACGCTTGACTACTGACGTAGAGGCTGTAGTTTGCAATGTGCATCAGATTTTTTGTTTATTCGTCCAAAGTGTGCAAGCATCGCTTGTGAGAATTCGTTCTTTTTGCTTGGTAGCGTCAACAGGTGTTGCCACTGTGGGTGTATATGCTCCAAGGGTAGAACTCCTGTGGTCGGTGATGCGAGACGGGCGTCATGAGCCGTTGATGATGCTCCACCGGTCCGTTGCTGTTGTTGGATGGTCTTTAGGTCGGACCACCAACTTAACTTCGTGCCACGAAAAAGCGCGACTCCAAAGTCAGTTTTTTTTTTTCCGTCGTTATTGACCCCAGTAGCGGTAAAGTGCACCTCCAAACTCGTCAGCCACATCCGAACCGTTGGTCCTTTTGAGTTTGCAAGATCGAATAGTTCTAGCGGAGCTGAACAAATTTTGGGTTTGCTCAAGAGTTGGGAATTTCTCTCAACGAGCACCGCTTCATGTGCGCTTGCGTTGTGAAGAGCCTCCATCGCGACGTCGACGTAGGTGGCTATTGATCCCTTTGTGGGTGGAGATCATGTTTGCCAGTTCGTGCATGTTGTCCAATGTTGTCCAATGTTGTCCAATGCCACTTGTCGTCCTCATTGTTGTCGTAGAGGCTGTCGGAAGGGACCACTGGTTTGTCGTTGTCGGGTCAGTGACCGGATTGGTCGTCGAAGTCATAGGAGTAGCTCCAACTGTAGCGAAGCCTGTCATGCAGTGTTTGTTGTCCCTTCCGGGTTCGGGTGCATTGGCACGTTCTGCTCCTCCATTGTCGAAGTCGTCGATGAAGACCCCCTGGTGATCGTCGGTTGCGCTCACCCGCTTCACATTGTAGTCGTGAAGTCTGCTATGTCTTAACGTGCGAAAGGCATTGAAGACTTGTGCGAGGTAGTCCTCCGGATGGGTAATGTTGTTAGATGCCTCTCCAGCACTGCTGTGCTCTAATACCAAGTGTTACATTGAACGCAACGTAGATGGTGAATTGGTAGAAGTTGTGAGGCGAAAAATGATTTAGAATTTGGGACACTTGAGAAATTCATAACTAGCGATAAGTGTACTTCGATGACAAGTGTCGAAACGATCGAAAATAGAGATACAAGTGACAAGTTGTGAATGAAGCATAGTCGGGGTTGTTGGGTTGTATGTCGAGCGACGCGTACGAAGTCGCTTTGTGAGTGGTCGCATCCAAGAAGGTCCGCCGAGAAGTCGGGGATCTTCAATAATCGACAGTGAAGATGCGCGATGCATCTTTACAAATCCAGATTTGTTGAGAGCCGTTGAGAAGTCAACCAAAAGGTTGTGACACTTCTGTTCGTAGGTTCGCGAGAATGGTCGAAGTTGTAAGATGGTTCGGGAATATCCATTGGGAGCGAGAAAATTGGCCATTTTACCCTCGGCCGATGGAGTTAATATCGTAGTCCTCGCGATGCGATGGGCTGTTTGTGCAATAACATGAATGCCCACATGAGAAGATGAGAGATCCGTGTACATTTGATATGTAACACATGTTATGCACACATATGCATGTCTGCAAAATGTTACGGGAGGGAGGTACATCAAGTTTCGCGCTTCAAAGAGACGAAGTACTGTTGTTGACAATTTTGAACAAGAAAAGCTTCGTCTATGACATTTTATTGGGTTATGCTCCTTTTTTTCAGCTCGTACTTGTATTATGCTGAGCGAAAAGTGGATGATTCATAGTGATGAGGTGCGATGCAAAAGACAATTCGAGGGATTGGGAAGATTGGGAAGATTGGAAAGAAGAGTGGGTATAATTCAATGAGAAGTATTTGGTTTGTCACGCACATATATGCAACAGCAAAAAGAATGAGCATACTTGGGTGCTAGAGTCTGGCGACGCGTGCAAAGGTGTGTTGTGAGATGTGGCTCTATCTTCATGATTGTAGACATTTTCCATACCAAGCTTGGTTGCGTATTGCGGCCATCCACCTGCTCAGGCGTGACCTCTTCGGTTTAGGGGCACTCGTGCCACCTGTTGCTGTTGTACATGAGGATGATGAGGGCATGTACAGTTGTGGGTGAGATGACGTCTGGGAGGCACCCATGAGAGCTGACTAGCCATCTTGTCAAGCACTTGCTGTTAGCAAGTGCTTGACCAAACTGTCGTCCCGAGTGAAAACTAAGGAGGACCTATATTGTCAAGTCATCTTGCCCGCCACAGAGCACCTTAGTGGCGGGTGCCTTTCAAGTCAACAAGGGGGGAAGGGAGGGGTAGAGGGAGGTGAAGATCAGTCCTCATTTGATCAACGAGGCAAACCTGTCCAAGGTGGAAAGGCTGCCTAGTTCTACGACAGGTTTCTGGTCGCGAAATTTTTTTGACTATGGATTGTGCACGTCCACCATGTGGCAGACACATGCGCGGCGTGCATAACCCATATGACATGATCTGTATCCTTCGAATTTGAGCTACATCGGACACTTGGTAGATAAGTCTATATTGTCAGGCTGCCAGTAGAGAGCATCCTCCGATTTCCAAAGCCAGTTAAGCAAGAAATTGGGTTGGTGGCAAGCCATCTCTCCCCACCCACCCACTATGTCTCATGCACCTGGATTGGAGTTCAGAATCCATGAAAGGCATTGAAATGTGACCCACACGGATTCTCCGTACCCCCCCCCCGCCACTCACCAAATGCCTCAAAACGATTCTCACCTGATTCTGGAACTTCAAATCAGAATCGCATTTCCTATAAAGGAATTGGAATCATGATTCCTACCTTTGATTCTTGTATTTTGGTCTGCACCCTTCACGCATAGATATAGGCATATGTGCAAAGGTGCAACTACAAATGCATAGGCGTAGAGATGAGGCCACACAGGGGTAGGCACAGAGACGCAGGCAGAGAGGCGCAGACGTAGAGGTGCACGTTCTGAGGTGCATGTGTAGACTCACAAGGAGCAGTCGCTCAGGTAAGACGCATAGGCGCAGGCACAAGGGTGTAGGCGTAGAGGCACAGGCACAAAGGCGTAGGTAGAGAAGTCCAGGCCTAGAGGTTCAGGAGTAGAGGCCAAGGCAAGGAAACATAAGCGCACCGGATTAGGCGGACATGTTAGGCACGGAGGCGCAAGCGCAAAGGCGCATGTGTAGATGCACAGGTGTGGAGGTACATGTCTAGAGGCGTCGGCGCAGAGGCGAAGGCAAGAAGCGTATGTGTACAGGCGTAGGCAAAGAAGCAAAGGTGCAAGGGCAAAGGCGTAGAGGCAAAGGCGTATAGGCAAAGGGCCACAAGCAGAGGTGCTGGCATAAACTCATATGCGCAAGCACAGAGGCGTAGGTGCAGAGGTGCAAGTCCAGAGGCACGAGCCCAGAGGCGTAGGAGCAGAGGCTAAGACAGATTGGCTTAGGTGGAGAGGCGCAAGAGCACTGGCAGGCGTAGGAGAGGAGGCGTAGAGGCGGAGGCATAGAGGCATAAGCAAAAAGGTACATGAGCACAATCGTACATGTAAGGGTTTAGTCACAAGGTGCACGTGCAGAGGCCTAGGCCTAGAGGGACAGGTACAGAGGCGTAGGCACATAGGCATAGGCACAGAGGCATGGGCGCATAGGCAAGGGTACACAGGTGTCAGCATAGATGCGTGATTGTTGAGGCATAGGCACAAAGGCGCATGCATGTTGGCACCAATACAAAGGCGTAGGTGCAAAAGTACATGTGTAGAGACTCAGGGGTAGAGGTGCATGCAGAAAGGCCCAAGTGTAGTGGTGTAGGTGCATTTTTCCAGGTGTTGAGGCGCAATCACACAGGCATAGTCGTAGATGCATAGATGCATAGGCATGGGCACCTACACACAACTTTAGAAGCATAGGAGTAGAGGCATGGACGTATAGCCGTAGGTGCAAAGGAGCAGCTTCACAGGCCCAAATGTAGAGGCGGAGGTGCAAGGTACAACTGGATAAACATAGGCTTAGAGACGAATGTATGGAGGCATATGTGCAATGGCGCAGGCGCAAAGGAGAGGAGCAGGCATAGAGGCACTGGTGAAGAGGCGTAGGCGCAAAGGTGCAAGCGTAAAGATGCAAGAACAGAGGCATAGGCACAAAGGGACAGCGGTAAACTCTCAAACACAGAGGTAGAGGCACAGATGTGTAGACATAGAGGCCTAGGCCGAGAGGTGCAAGCACAAAAGCACGGGTGCGGAGCACGGACGCGGGGGTTCTGGCGTAGGCGTAGGGGTGCACCAACCTCAGGGTTATGGGCGGTAGGGCACGGGCGTGGGCACCGTGGCGTGGGGCCGGGACGTGGGGGCAAGGATGCGGAGGCGTGGTCGCGGGGACACAAGTGCCAGGGTACAGATATGGGGGTATGGGCGTGGGGGCAAGAGCAAGGGGCACAGGCGCAAGTACGCAGTAACACAGGCGCGATCATGGAGGCAAAAACGTGGAGTCATGGGTGAGGAGTTGCGCACGTGAAGGTGCGGACGCGGAGGCACAGGAGCAGAAACATGAGTACGAATGTGTGAGCATGTAGGCCAAAGAAAGTAGGCCTAGACATAGAGTCATAAGAATATAGGCGCAAGCATACTGGCGGAGGCAGAGAGGCACAAGCGCAGAGGGGTAGAATCTCTAGCATAGATGCACATGCACAAGCATAAGGGCATGCTCACAGAGGCATGGGTAGAGAGTCACAGGTACAATGGCAAAGGTGGAGAGGGATAGGCGCAGATGTATATTTGCAAAGGAGTAGGTACAGATATGAAGGTGTAGAGGAGCGGGTGCATGGGTCAAGCGCAGATGTATAGGTGCAAGGACAAAAGAGTAAAGGCACAGATATAGAGATACAAGCAAGGAAGTGTAGGTGTATAGGTGTAGCCAAAACGACACAAGCAAAGAGATGTAGGCCCAGAGGAGTAGGCACACAAGGCATAGAGGCATAGGTGCCGATGCATAGGCGCAAAGGGGGAGATGTAGAGTTACACATGGAGAGGCGATGGCATAGAGCCATAGGAACAGAGGCGTAAGCCTAGAAGCCCAGGCGCAGGACTTTTGGCTCAAGCCTAAAGGCCTAGGCACAAAGGTATAGACAAAGGAACGAAGGTAGAAAGGCAAAAGTATAGAGGCACAGGCATAGAGGCCGATGCGTAGAGGCACACACACGGAGGCCTAGGCATAGAGGCAAAGGCGAAGAGGTGCACGCACAAAGGCACAAGTGTAGAGGTGCAAGCGTAAAGGCACAGGCCCAAATACGCAGGCATAGAAGCAAAGGCATAAAGGCGCAAGTGCATAGGTGCAAGCAGAGAGACATAGGCATAAACTAGGAGGCGCAGCAAAGGTGTAGAGGCAAAGGCAGAGGCACAGAAGCATACACACAGGGGTACACGCGAAGAGTTACTAGTGTAGAAGCGTTGGCCTATAAGTACATGAGTAGAGGCACAGCCACAGAGGCACATATAGAGAGAGGCACAAATACAGAGGTGCAGGCAGTGAGGCATAGGCAGTTGGGTGAAGGTGTAGAGGCGTAGGGTTAGAGGAAAAGGCATAGAGGTTTAGGCACAAAGGCATAGGCACAGAGGAAAAGGTGCAAAGACAGGACTGCAAAGACTCAAGTATAAAGGCATAGGTGCAGAGGCGCAGAGCTAGACGCATAGATGTAAGGGCACATGCACAAAGGAGCAAGAGCAGAGATCATTTGCGAAGACACATGCATTCAGACACATGCAAAAAACTCCGTAAGCAATCGAGCAAGCACAAAGACGTAGTCATCAAGGGGCACGTGCAGAGGCACAGGCACAGATGCGTTGGCGCACATGCGCGGATGAAAGGGTGCAAGTGTAGAGGCGTAACCGCATGTGCGTAAGCTCACATGGGCAGGTGCAAAGGCATAGGCACAAATGAAAATGCGAAGGTGCAGAGATGCAGGTACAAAGGCACAATCGTAGATGAGCATGAGTAAAGGTGCATGCATCAAAACACAGACACATGTTTTGAGGCACAAGCATAGAGGTGCATGCATAGAGGCAGAGGCGTAGAGGCACAGGCGTAGAGGCAGAGCCGCATATGCGCAGGTGCAAAGGCCCAAGCGTAGCGGTGTAGGCCTAAAGCCGTAGGAAAAGAGGCAGAGAGGAGGCATAGAAACATGTGCAAAGGGAAAAGCACACAATAACAGATGTAGAGGCTTAGGCAAAGAGGTGGAGGCACAACATGACAGGAACAAAACATTTGGTGCACAGGTGCAAGCGCGGAGGCACTATAGCAGAGGCTTAAGCGCATCGGTACAGGCTTGGTGGTGCAGGCACAAAGATTTAGGTACAAAAATGCAGGCATGGTTGCACATACTAGGATGCTAAGGCGTTGACGTGTAAGTACAAAGGCACATGTGCGGTGCCATAGGCACAGAGGCATAGGTGCGGAGGTACACGCATAGAGGCATAGGTGCGTAGGCGCAAGCACAATGCTACAGGTGTGGAGGTGTAAGAGTAGAGGTGCATGAGAAGAGGCACATGTGTGGAGGCACAGGCAAGGAGGCACACGTGCGAAGCCGTAGGCGTGAAGGCACATGCTTAGGAGCGCAGTGGTATAGGCAAAGCCAGCGAGGCACAACCACGGATGCACAACCACAGAGATGCAGGCATAGAAGT
The DNA here is from genome assembly GCA_023375785.1 of Penium margaritaceum. Classification (NCBI taxonomy): domain Eukaryota; kingdom Viridiplantae; phylum Streptophyta; class Zygnematophyceae; order Desmidiales; family Peniaceae; genus Penium; species Penium margaritaceum. The sequence continues at coordinate 68,386 of SZWC01006439.1, forward strand.
ATAGGCTGAAAGTCACAAGTGCAGGGGCATAAGAGCACTGGTGCATGCACAAAAGATTGGGCAGAGAGGCAAGGTATAGAGGCACAAGTGCAAAGGCAAAGGCATGGATGCACATGCATAGAGTTGTAGAATCAAAGGCTTACACATAAAGGCGGAGCTGCATATATGAAGGAAAGGAGGCAAAGGAACAAAGGCATGGGAAAAAGGGCGCAAGTGCAGAGGTGTACAGGTAGAGACACAGGCATAGAGGTGCCTACGCAATGCGCATGCTCAAAGGCGTGGATGTAGAAGCACGAGCGTGGAGGTGCGGGAAAATTTTCATAGGCGTAGTAACACTAGCAAAGAGACACAGTCACAAAGGCCTAAGGGCAGAGCCAGAAGGGTACACGCAAGGGCACGTCAGCACAGTCACGTCGGCTCACGGTGACACAAATGCAGTGGTGCCATCGTGGCGATGTGGGCATGGTGGCACTGATGTGGTGGCCTAGATTTGCCTTGCTTGAGCACGACGACACTGGCGCGATCGTTTGGACGTGACAACGCTGGCACGACAACACGAGCATGACATAGGTGCAAGAGATTTGGCATAGGTGAAGAGGCACAAGTGCGGATACACATGTGCAGATGTGTAGGCGAGAAGGCACTGGCATAGTCATCATCGGTATGTGGTGTCATTGGCATGTGCTGCCTTCACTACATGCTACTCACTCTGCATAATCCGTCTTAACTAATGGAACCAAGTTTTTTTCTTTCACAACTATCTTCATGCTGGAATTTTGGGTTGCTACTTTTCCATGCTGATCTCTCCCTCCCCCTCTCACCTCCCCCTTCTATACCGTGCCCTTCCTCTCCCCTTCCCCCTCCCCACTGCCTCCTTCCTCCCTCCCCCGTCCCAGATCCACCTTTTTCCTAACTTTATGTTCCATGTATAGAAGAAGTAAGAATTGAGAAGGAGCATTCCATGCCATGCCATGCCATGCATGGTTGTCTTGTTCAATGTCCATGGTAGCCACATACCATCTTGCCCCTCAAAGCTTCCTAGAGGAAAGCACATGTTCGGGGAGCGGGCTGATGAGGAAAGCAATCTCATCAGTAGCAACATCACCACCACCAACATTAGCAGCAGCAGTAGGAGAATCACCAATGGCAGCAGCACCACCAGTAGCACTAACTGTACTAACACCAATAGAAGAAGGAGCAACAGCAGCTGCATCATCCGCTAGCAAAAACAAACAAAATGATAAAAGCGGGTGGCCATGCAGCCATGGAATTGCCCCATGTAGCCTGACATCCCTCCCACCTCCATTCCTTGAGATGACCGTCATTCGCCTTCTCCTCCACACCATGTGAACCTATGGCAAGTGAACCACACTCTACACAATACAGTCAAACGCTTCCTATGGCAAAACAAGGTGCTGCTTCACCCATCTTGCAAGGGCAACCTCACAACAAATCTTGGCGGCACCGCCGCTACACGCATGTTTGAAGGAGTCTTTTCCATTGAAATCAATCTCTTCTACCATTAAGAACAAGATGATGATTGGGAGGTCTTGCCCTACTCGTAGGCAGGCCATGCTCTGGACTTGTCTCCTTTGACCTCTGGGCTCCTGAGCCTCCACATGAACATGTCCAAATACTAAAATGTGAGGTTTGCTCTCTTCTGACAGTGGGTTCTCATCTGCAAGTTCAAGAGTCTGCACAATCTCAGCTATGAATCGACGTGGCTCTCCAACTCTGACCTACTAAGCCCCCCCAGCCTGCAAGTCCTTTCCTTCACTGACTCCATCAAGCTACTGTGTGAGTGCTTGTCTGCCCTCTCTTGCCTGACCTACCTCAAGGTGCTCCGCTAGGTGGATCTGGACCGGGACGGGAGTGCCGAGCACCCCACGTGGCGTAGCATGGAGGTCTTTGAAGTGTGTGAAGGATTTTCCATGGACGTACTGTGGGGTGTTTCTTATAACTTCCAGGATGTTGTGATTGATGGTGTGGACGTGGTGGAGCTTTGGCACCTGGCCGCGCTCCCTTCCCTCCAGAGGTTGTCTCTGGTGTGTGTACTCCTCCTCCGTTTGAGTCAAGGGGACGTGCATTTTTTTAGGGGCTCGATTACCTGAACATTGATCAGTGCCTTGTCCTCTCTGTGAAAATGTTCACTTTGCTTTTCGAGCTATGCATCGGCCAGCTGCTTAAGAAAGACCTGTTGGTTTCTAGCGTTGGCGAGTTGTGGAATCTTCCCTCTTTTGCCTACAAACTCTCCTCGGCAAGCTGTGAGCTTTGAATCTTGTTGTAAGACTTTTACTCTTTGCGACAACTCGTAGATGTGCACGCCTAGCTCTACCTCTTCCCCTACTTGAGGGAGTTTTCTAGGTTGCCCCATGCAACCAAGGTGGAGGTTATGGGGATAGAGAGTGCGGTGTACAGGCTGAAACCGCAGATCTATGACCTGAACCCGCTAGCAAGCGTGCTCGAGCTCACGCTGGTGGATGGCAGCTAGTACGCTCTCACGAGCACGTGGACGCAATGACATCCCTCCACAAGCTCGTGTTATTTCTTGAAGGAATGAATCATGCTAGGTAGCTGGTTGGCATCGACAAGAGGGAAATTTGTGGAGAAGGGGACAAGTGCGTGGTTGGGACAGGCAGAAGCTACAGTGGTGCCAGTCGGTCTAGTGGTGGTTGTTATGGCGGTAGTTACGGTAGTTGGCATGCTGGTAGCATCTTTAATGAGCCAGAAAGCGGGAATGCCAGCTGCATATCATTTCTCGTTCGAGATGGTGTCGTTATAGTAGCACACGAGCTGGTATGGGTGGCGGACATAGGCACGCTCGATTCCCTTACGTTGGGCGGGATTGGCCACACTGGGACAAGGTTCTCGTAGACCTCCGAGGAGGAGGATAGCAATGAGGATGACTCCAATGAAGGACTTGTTGCATGCACCCTTATCCTGCCTTGGTGGAGATCATGATTGTGTACTACCCTTTGATAATGGTTGCACTCAATTCCCACCTACTTGTGTACTTGCATCGCCTAGTGTGCGCCACTATCCCACCACTCCCCTCTCATCCATTGCTCTTGTCTTCTTGCGACCCGCACTAGTATCAAAATCACATGTGTTAAATTGCTTCATGTAGTGTTTTGTGTGCCCTACTTCCCATTTCATTTGCCTTGTCGTTATCCTTGGCACTGGCCTTGTGACACATATGGCCAAACGGGTGCGCACGGCTGCAAAACCACCCCCTCCTCCCAGCCTCTTTAGCATTCTAACGGACTGTTGTGGTATCAAAATTGCGTGCTAAAGTTTGCGTTGTGTAGCATATTTTTTGCCCTACATCCTGGTGTGTTTGCTTTGTTGTTAAACCCTTATGGTACTCCCATGACGCATCCCGTCGTGCAGTTCCTCCACCACGCCCTCTTCCCCACCTCTCCAGAATTCTTGCGCCCCACTGTTGTATTGGAATCAAGTTCAGTAAACTACTTTGTCCTATTTCTAGTTGTGTTCATCTTATCATTATCCCGAGTGGTACCCCTCTCATGTGTTTGGTTGTGTAGGTGCACGCTGCTGGCCCACCACCTCCATCTCCTCAACCTCTCTATGATTCACGCAGTTTGCTCTACATTTGGAATTGCATGCCATAAAATGCATCGTGTAACAATTTTTGTTTCCTACATCCTTGTGCATTTGCCTTGTTATTCCTTACGGTGTCCCCATAATGCGTCTAGTTGTGAGGGTGCACACTGCTCTCTTACCTCCCCCTCTCCCCCACCTCTCTAGAAATCTCACATCCTGCTCTGGTATTGGAATTGTGTGCTGTAAAGTGTGTCACGCAACGTTTTTTGTTCCTTACATCCTAGTGTGCGCATCCTCAACAATGGAGAGCATGTTGACTTGAAGAGCCATGAAGGCGAGACCTTTGTAGAAGGTGATCTCCTACCACATGGTACAATCGAGTTAGATTTTAGCGCACAAGCTTTCGACGGACTCCAGTTTGCCTTTGCAACAGCAAGTCTCCAACAAGTCTCTAGTGCAGACCTCATTATGTGGCACAAATGATTATGCAAAGTAAGTAATCAGGTTTGTAATCAATACACAAGAAGGAGCAAGTCAAGGACCTCAACATTGAGGACAATAAGGAAGCAAGGAGATGACAAAGCTATGTGAGGAATGAATCCGTATAAAACTTCTATGACAAATGCTCCCTCTTCCCACAAAGTGTGGCGTTAGCAAGAAGTTGAAATTGGTGCACACAGTCATCTGTGGACTTTTACCAACAGCCACCAACTATAGAGGAAACAAATACATCCATCTATTCATTGACGATGCAACATGGTTTATTCAAAACTAGCTTCTATGTACTTGAGATGAAGCTCCCACATATTTATTCAAGTGACTGGCAATTCAAAGTTGCAAGTCTTGCGCTCAGATAGTGTCGGAGAGTAAATGAGCTTGGAATTCATGTCCCGTCTAGAGGACATGGGAATTGTGCAGCAGTTCTTGAAAGCCTATACACTGTAGCAGATTGGTGTGGCTAAAAGATCCAACAACACCATGCAAAATGCAGTGAAGGATATGCTTCTTGGTGCTTAGCTCAGCAGCAACTGGTGGCCTTGTGCACTAAGGCAAGTAGTTCGGATACGTACTTGTGTACCCCACGTGGCATAGCATGATGCGACATCGTTTTGGGCATGGCATGGTGAGAAGCTTGACATTACCATTCTCAAAAACTTTGGTTGCATGGTGTTTTTCCATGTGCCAAAGGAGGAAGAAGCTGGCAACAAAGGCGCCTTGGGGAGTTTTCCTTGGATAAAGCCCTAACATGAAGGGTTGGGATTTCTACAATTTATACTCACAAGGATTGTTGTCAGCCGCAACACATTTTTCTTTAAGAAATTGATGCGGCAAGCGTGAGTGGAAAAATAGAGGACTGCTCTAGTCTTCCTCCCAACCTTCCACGACCCAAACATGCCATTCAAAGAAGAGGATTTAAATCCAGACTCACTTACCCTTGCAAAGGTGCATGAGGAGGCTGTGGACACCTTTGTGCCCCTTCATGGAGACCACCTTGCATGCGATGGTAAGCCCAACATGGTTCCTATGCAGGATGATTCGCAGGTGACCTTGTAGAACCATGCTCCATGTAGAGTCCACGACAACCATTTCATGTGCCTCCTACAACAACAGTTTAAGGAATAGAGAGAAGAGGAGGAAGAGCACAACATGGCCATCACACCATGCTATGTGTACAAAGAGGATACAGGTGTTATCGTTGACTTCACAACCATCCACATCAGTACTCTCCTGAAATTGAGCAAAGAATCTAAACAATGCGCTCACTGGAGAGCATGCGGCTGAGTGGAAAGGTGCATTGGATTCAAGATATGAGAGCCTTATAGAGCAAGGCATGTGGGAGCTCGTAGAACTACCATGAGGGTCACAACCTGTTGGAGACAAGTGGGTCTTCCGTATCAATACAAAAGTTGATGGCAGCATTGACAAGTTCAATGCTCATCTATTGGCAGAATGTTTTTTACAAGTGAAGGGAAAACATTTCTTTGAGATGTACCCCTCCTCCCCCACCTCCAAATCTACCATCCGTGTTCATTACAATAGCCACAGTTACTTCATGGGCTAGTTTACAACAGAATTGATTTCAAGTCTTAATTTGAATTCCTTACAATTTACATGTTTGAATGAGCATTCCAGTTTTCTACAAGATTCATTTTTTTCTATGTTCGTTTCATACGCTGCAGGTATAAACTGGTCAATGATGTTCATTATGCAAGAGGTAAGTCTTGTTATTGATACCATCAATAATTCATTCATTCCCAATTTGATACAAGATGGCGTTGCTTACACAAACAAATTCTTTTCAATCTAAAATGTAGTAACCAAACCTCATTCAGAACATCTACACCCGATCTTGTTGCCAACCTCGTCACCACATCAGAAAATATGGTGCCTAGAAAACTTACCTCATACATGAAATGTCGAACATGTCGCACGTGGCTTCATTCTTTGTTGCTTGCCATTTAATACAATTATCTACACCTTGAAAGTATTGCCAACATGGCTGAAGCTTTTTGGCAGATGTTGAAATTCATATACAATAGCACACACTCCTATCTCACAGTGATTGGAGTATGTTAGTGGGTCGATGACTATACTAGTTTTGTGCTCTGATTTGGTGCATTCCAATCTGTAATCAAATAAAGATACATAAATCGAGAATTTTCTTGGTGGATTTCGGGAGCAGAGCCGAAACTTTTTCACTATCCAAAGAGTCCAATTCTGGCAACTACGCCTAAAGGGCCAGGGTTGTAAAGCAATGTGTGGTATGTGTAGGCTACTACGTATGGCTCTAGTGTGGTAGGGTCTACCAGTTAAGCAATGCGAATTTACGCTACGGTCAGGTGGGCTGAGACTTGGTTGGGCTTCTAGCATGTGGCGGTGTGTGAGCTTTTGGTAGGGACCATGTGCACAGACAGTCTATGGCCGTGACTCAACATGCTTCTCTGCTCGCCACTTGGACAGGTTGGTTGCATGGCAAGATGGAATACAACGATTATTACTTGAGAGATCTACGGTTCTCATTGATCAGTAAGGACGGCCAGGATGCGAGCATTTTGAGTATGGTGATCTACAACTCTCACTTATCCATACGAAGCTTCAAGTTTGAAGAACTACGGTTCTTTGCGGTTCTTCAAATAAGAACTTTACCGTGCACCTAAGGAAGCTTCTACAAGGATGCAAGGCAGTCAACTTGCAAGTGCCACAAGTATAGAAGGCGGCGACCTTGGTACACCTTAGTATCTCAGCATGATTAACTTTTCATGCCACAACCGTGTACTATTTAGCATGTGGAAGCGCCTTTGACCAAGGTTCTACTGGAGTTTGCCCTCGAGACCCTTCTAAGCCTAGTGGTGTTGTGCAAGCCTGGGTGGCAAGAAATCCTGACTACCTGAAGGCCAGTCTACATAGAAGGCGGTTCTAGATCGAGTCCCCTTGCGTCGATGACTTGACGACCTAGCAAGGCGTTGCCCCTTGTGTGGGCCAGGAGTAGTGGTGGAGCTCTATGCGTAGCTCCTGTTAAGCTGAACCATTTCATGTACCTTAATTGTACTTAGAAAATCAAATCAAGATATCCCCAGCAGCTAGATTCTTTGTGTTGTAAGTCCATGTGTTGATCTGTCTGCTAGCTTGCTACACGAGAAAAGATGCTGTATAAGCAAGGAACCTAGTCCTTCCTACACACGTGAAAATCTCAATAGATTGGAGGGGGATGATTGGACCAATTTGTTCATCCATTTCTTGCGCTATGTGGGACCCGCTAGGTTGGTTGAAGTAGAGCGTCACAAGAAACGGGGTTCTGACCAAACATCCATAGAATTCTCAATAGATCTGATGGATCTAGTAACTGCTTTTTAACAATGCCATATCCACCCGTTTAGCACATTAAACTTGATACACCCACGTGTCGTAAAAAATACAACTAGTTATTTAGAACAAAAGCACGCGAACACCATGTCGACGCTACATAATGCAGCTTCGGACCGGTAACATCATCACTATACTTGAAGAATCACAAATTTGAGTTGTTTTTTATTGTTCAAGGGAGGGATTTGCATGCTTTTTGCGAGGGGGATCCGAGACACCCCATGCGTTATAAGCAAACTACTGGGCCCTACGATAGCGGGGCTTAGCAAGTGCTCGCACAAAGAACTAAAAAACCCTCAACCTAGAATTTGATTTGGGGTTGGGTTTGAATGTAGTTTGCAGGTAAAAGAGGTACGCTTTGCGTTCTCGTCGAGAAAAAAAGGAAGAAAGGGGTCAATCATGATCTCGCAAGTGAGTGAGAGTCGCTCGATTGTTACTCTCGCTCCCTTGCGAGATGGCAAACTTGTAAGGGAGCAAGAGTTGCGATCAAGCAACTCTTGCTTGCTTGAGGAGGGTCACATGACCCTCCTCGCCATGTTCGATCAACGACGCATATCGCTCATCAAGCATGGTGAGCAAGCTGGATACTACGTTCCTATTTCTGAAAGTGTTGGATATGGTAGGCATAAATTTTTGCTCGTGGATATGGCAGGGTCAACCCTTCGCGCGCGTGGATATCCTGGCTAGTTTGCCCCACAGGAAACCCATCCAAAGGTGCAGCTAGTTGCTGAAATTGTTAGTTGGGCGCTCCCACCTAGCGATCTCAACAAAATCGGAAGTTGTAGCCCACCTTTCGAACTCTGTTTGTTGGGTTTTCTTGTTTGGTCGTAGAGTTTTCAAATTCGATGCAACCATGAAATCAAAACCTGACATTGAACCCTCTACCGAACTCAGTTTGTTCTCTTACGGAACCGAAACTCGCCAGGTGAGGGAGAAAGGCTTGGGAATCGTAGGCGAGCATCGGCTAGGGGCGATTTTTTTCGTCAAGGGCAATGGTTGTGAGGGAGAGCAACCCCACAATCGCGAAGCAAATTTTTGGAGCTTAGTTGCGTGCGTTGAGAATTTGTCGACCCTTTGTTTCGGATTTGATGATTAGGTGGGGGAGGCGTTGGGCGATGATGATGTTGGGGCATCCGCGAAGGACATGTTGCATGGAAGTTTATACGGACATGGCACTCGCTTCGCTCTCAATTTGATGGACACAACGATGGCGATCGTGAGGGTTGCAGTCGCAAAAAAACATGTGATGTTAAGTTACGGCATGCTGACAATGTGAGTACATTTGTTGGACTTGCCAACAATGATTTAGCAATATATTAACAAAAACATAACTGAAGACAAAAAAAGTGTAAACAAGTGTGAATTTCTCAGGCCCACACCAACCTAACAAACCAGCTGCACAAAATCGATCCTCAACAATACAACGATTCTAGTGACATTTATCCATACCCTAAATAGGCAAGATTTGGGAACCAAGCTACACTACCTCGATAGCAATCCATGCGAGAACCCAGCGGGCAGCACGAGCAACGACAATGTTTGAACTCAACCAACCTCGAATCTAACCACGACCAGGAGCTCCCAATGCCTTCCCTAAAAACTTCTTGTCCCGCTTGTTCTCAGCATTATCCGTTTTTAGGAAAGGGCTATGGGCGCTGTCACACCGTTACGAACTCAACTCAAAAAAGTGGCTGGAACGACAAAATATATATCTAACGATCACGCATCGTCCACTCGACCGCGGTGGCCCTCAGAAGGGCGACGTAAACCATCCGATTCCATTTAGGTCTTTCCCGCCACGTTTTTTAAGTTGAGTTCGTGGCGGTGTGACATCCCCGTATGTTGCAGCGCGCAAACTGTCCATTCGCTAGCGTCCTCACAAAGACAGTTCGTGGTCGTCACGACAACTATTGGAAGCAAACTTCACCGTGGTTAATGTTTTCTCTCCATTCTCTCCGCTGATCGTATGTGCTGCATTGTGTAAGCGCTGTACCATTGGCAGGAGATCGCGAATGTCAACTCTTAGCTGCGAATAACGTTCCGAAACGGAACCCGTTGTCTTTCCAGGTCATGCGTTGTTCAGATCACATCGAATCGGAAGATGCGTTCAAACACTGTGCAAAACAGCGACAACAGTGAACATTATGGAACCCCTATTCTGAATTTCATAAGCTCCTGTTTTTCAAGGTCTCTCCGAACGTGGCTGGGGCGCAAAATGCCCCCGAATCGAAAAGTCAACCCCAAGGATAGACTTTTCGTTCCATCGTCTTTGTCCGAGCAGTCTTTCCGACGGTGCGCTCGATGCACTCCGATACAGGCCATCTATCGTGCATAGACTGTTTTGTCTTGGACCTAGGCGACCTCGTTTCTTTGAAGCGGTGTCCTGTGCTAGCTGACGCGATTATGGGTCTGTACCGGACTCGCCGGACTCCGGTGCGGCAGAGCGAGCGGCTTTCGCTCTCTCCGGCAGGGTCTGCCGCAGAGCTTCCCGCGGCCACTGCCGCAGACTTCTTTGAGTAATCTCTTAGAAACAGCCCTCCCGTTCGCGCTCACCTGCCGGCTCCGGCAGGTGCCACTGACCAGCGAACGTTCCTGGATACGAACGTTCAGATGGTTCAAATTGTTTAGAATTCTAAACCGTTTTATAGCTGAACGTCGTGGCGAAGCGTTTCATCCAGTCGTCCATCGCGTTTAAACCTGCTATCCCTAGAGTCACTGAAAACCTGCCGCGGGCCACCGGGCAAGCCAGGCCACGGTGCCTCTGCGGCAGCTGCAGAGGCCTAAGAAACATCCTTGAAGAACAATCCGACCAATGAGAGGACGAGTTTGAGGATCCACCGCACACGGTGAGGCGGCCACCGTCTCCGGTGGCCGTTTCTTTTACTTTTGGAGCCTAGTCAGCTCGCCGGCTAGATTCGCATATCGCGAACTTTTTCGGACGCCGTTGACCCCTCGCCGACATTTTCGTGTACATTTCGGTAACTATTGACCCCTCGCCACTGTTTTCGTGACCGTTTTGGCAACAGTTGACCCTTCGTCGATGCGAACTCCCCGCGCAAAAATTCCTGCCGCACCGGAGGCCGGCGAGTCTGGTACAGGCCCTATGGCCATCGCACTCTCCGTTGCCCGGTAAGAGCAGGCCTCCTGGCAAAAGCGCAGGGCCGCTGCAAGTATGCCGAGGCCGTTTGAAGTCGCATTTCACTCACGTGGCGACTGGTTCAGCTTCTCATATCTTTCTTTACACGCGAAGATTGTAGCATCGCAATCGATGAAAGGAAAAAACACTGGGACCAAAGTTCCGGTGTACAGAGTTCGTCAGTGAAAAACATGAACGGTCTAGATCTGATAGAATCGGACAAGGCCTGAATCGAGGATACCTGCTCGACAGGCGCTCAGATTCTGTGATGTATTTGCACTTCAGATCCTAGCGGAGTTCTCCTCTACGCAAAGCCAATACGCCCCATTCGTGGTCTCGCGCTGCGGGTTGACGCGTCTCGTCTCGCGTCGCGACAGCGTCGGCTGTCCACGAGCTGTCGCAGAAACTTCGAAAAGTGGACGTGACAACGACAGCTATCATGTCGTCACGCGGCGAAGGATTTCGCATGACAGCTGTCGCTGTCGCCGCAAGCAGAAAGTTTCTGCGGGTGCTCGGAGCCAACCGGAAATCCGTGGGAGCACCATATCCTCCACGCCTTGCTTCAATTGCAGTGGTACCTGGGACCCTGTGTGCAGCCGAAGCATTCGCTAGCCTGCAGGTAAGACGCTAGTCAGCCGTACTAGCTACAAGCCGTTGATTTCCGCACGGCTGCTCTCGTGCGCTTGCAGACTGAGGAACCGCGTGAAAGGACGGCCTCTGCCACTGCTTCTGAGAAGTGCCCCTGGTTTCGCTCGCCAAATAGTAGGAGCGCAGGTAAAGGGGGCCGAGGACCCCTCCAGCTTGTAAGTGCTGCAATGACCCTACTGCAGCCTTGCCACCCACTGTGCTTTGCTGCGGTGTGCTTTTTTGCACTGTGCTTTGCTTTGTTGTGATGTCACAGCATAGCACAGAAGCAGTGCCACTCCTGCGCTGTCCTGTGCTGCGTTGTTTTCTGCTGTGCTGTGCGGCGCTGCACTGTGTTCTGCTTTGCTGTGCTGTGCTGTGACCTGCTGCGCTATGCTATACTGTAGCTCTCGGTTCTGCGCTGAACGCTGCTGTACTCTGGTTCATGCCGTTTCGCAGTTGCCGTGCGGCACAGCACGGCATAGCACGGCACAGGACGGCACAGCCCGTGCCAATGGCACAGTCCCTGCAGTCCTGTGCTGCGCTGCGCTGTGCCTTGTTGCGCTGCGCTCTGCCCACTCTGTCCTGCGGCGTGACTTTCTGTGCTGTGTTGTGCTGTGCTGTGCTGAGCTGCACTGGACTGCACTGTGCCATGCTTAGCTGTGCAAGGCTGTGCCAAGTGGACGAGGAGTCAGTTTGTTGATGAATCTAAGGCCTGTCGGACCTCTGCTTTCTGCTCCTGCTGCTACTGCTGCTGCTGCTGCTGTTTCTGCTGCCGCTGCGGCTGCCCCTGCTCGTCGTCCTCCTGCTTCTGCTGCGGCTGTTGGTACAGTGTGACGGGGCGTCTACAACGCAACAGGCAACGGCATCTTACGCCCCTCACCTGCCACCTCTACACCGCCGTTCCATTCCGCATCGCTCCACTCAGCGCAAGTTCTGCGCAACTGCTTTTTTGTGGCCCACGGCTTCTGCTGCATCGGCAAGTGGGTGGTGGTGCCCACCCCATGGCCGTGCATGGAGGATTGTCCACGGGGGGATGTGGGACGCAAGGCGCCCTCGCCTGCCGCCCTGGAGGGATGTCTAGGTCCACCGCTCCCGTCCGCATCTCTTTCCCTGTCCCTGTTCTGAGCAGGACTGGGCAGCAGGCTGCCCGAGGGTGGTATGGTGGTGGCGCTGCCGTGGTCCCTCCTCCTCGCTCCAGCAGGTCTCAGCTGCTGCTGCGCAGCAGGGCCTTGCTGCTGCATGTGATGAGCGCATCCGGTGCCGCGTCTCGTCAACACAGCGGTGCGGCGGCGGTGGCGAGGAGAACGGCACCGTTGCCACCTTCCTCGACCATGGAAAAGAAAGAGGTTGCACGGATGCCTTCCAGGAAGGTGAAGGGGAATCCGACGCCCAAGGGAGAGGGGAAGGGAAAGGGAAAGGGGATGGGGAATCCGTTTCTGGAGGGCAACTTTGCGCCCGTGGAGGAGCGGATGCGGGAGATGGAGTGTGAGGTGAGAGCACAACCGTGTGTGGTGGTCCATGCCATGGGCTCCATAGCATGCTGCCAATGGCATCCACACAAGTCGTTCGTGATACGTAACTGTGTGTGTGCCAGAGTCGTGATGCAATTCTCGAAGTTGATCTAGGTGAGGGGAGTCGCACACCTCCATTGAGCAGCCCAATGGCAGCACATCCCCTCCCTCTCTCCACCCCCACCTTCTCCTCCCCGCCCCCTCCATTTCTACTGGTTGCCACACAAGCGTGTACGTTTTTTGCATGCACAACTTGCGCGTCGTGTGCACACAAAACACAAACACAAAACACAAACACAAACACAAACACAACGACCACCCTCCTGTAGCCTACAAGCACGTACGGTACGGTGCTTGTGCTTGGGCTTGTATGCTTCTCAAAAGCCTCTCCTGCCGCACGTTCTGCATCCGACACGTGTGTGCTGCAATGAGACACATGTCACATACAAAATCCATGCACGTGTGTGGCCTTCTCCTGTCTGTGAGCTCTTCCTCCCCCGCTCCTCTACCTCCCCCACCCCAC
>SZWC01006440.1:3272-15383 GCA_023375785.1 Penium margaritaceum
GGGAGAGAGAGAGAGAGAGAGAGAGAGAGAGAGATAGAGAGAGAGAGAGAGGGGGGGGGAGAGAGAGAGAGAGAGAGAGAGAGAGAGAGAGAGAGAGAGAGAGAGAGAGAGATGCTGACAAGGACGCAGATGCTGAGGATGGCTTGGGCACTGAAATGCAGCATTTGTGATAGGAAGCGATGACGTAGAATCTGGAGTGGATGATGATGTAGGCAGTGGAGCAGATGATGATATGGGTAGTGATGCACATGCAGGCGCTAAAGCAGGTTGGGAGGGGGGGAGGGGGGTGGGGTTGAAATAAAGGTGGGAGGTACAGGCAGAATGGGGAAATTGTGCACAGGCCATCATTTCCATGAATTTTCCTCAATGCGAGAGGTGGGCGTAAGGGAAGAGACTCAATAAAAAATATCACAGATTTACTTATTCTAAAAAGATATTCCGTCCCGAGATTCAATTACGCAGTGACAATCAGCGTCCTACAAGTGCCAGCCTGTGACTGTGGAGGAATACCAAAGAATATGGAAATGTGACTACGACAAGAGAGCTTCCCATCATGCTTTATTCAGGGAGCCCAATGCATGCATTGGCATGCATCGCTCCCCAAGACGCAAGGAAGACGCTGGTTGGTGCAATGTATGAATCAGCCCTCGTAAAGTGTGGTATGGTGTGGAAGCGGACTATGAGGGATTCGGTTCCACACCCAAGTCATGTACTTCATGGCATCATAAGCAAAAACTTCAGAGATACCAGACTTGACCAGCAAAGTGCAGACACCATTAGCCAAGGAACAGTTTCAGAATAAATAAACAACAACAACATGCAGCCTCCCATTGGTCTGCATCGGGAGCAGCACGGGCCTCACGTAGGCTCTGTGGGTCGGGTGCCAGTGGGGAAGGCCGTGCCGTCAGCACACGGGCAGCACAAAGTCTTGCAGGAGACCGGGCTAGGGTGGCGGAGACCGCACGGCAATGCTCCTGGGAGATGAGAGCGTAGCCAAGGGTCAAGCCTGGGTGAGTTTCCTCAGCAACGAGGCCAAGGGCCATCAGGCCAAGGACCTTGATGTCGGGATTACCGCTCACAATAGTGTGAGGGGAGGAAGGTGTTTCGACGGGTGTGCTGGAGGCTGGCCGGGGAGCCCTGGTGCGAGGACCCGGGGGCGGCACCGGCTTACGGGGCCGCAAAATGCCACCAGGAGCGTGGGTGTAGACCTGCTGTGCCGGGATGCCAGTGACGGAAGAGGGAGCCCGGCGAGGAAGAGGTAGCAAGGTGGGGGTAGGTGTCAAGTCTGATGTCGGGGAACCGTTAGACACGAGCGGATCCACGAGGTTGGGTGCATTGGAGGCCGGAAGGGGATCAGCCAAGAGGTCAGGCTGGGCTCAGAACTCAATGGAGGAATTCAATGGAGGAAGACGGGTGCCATGCACCCGTCTTCGTCGGGTGCATGGCATCGCCTGTAGGAGACCTGGGCGACAAGGTGGATGGCGAGGGAGGAGCATCCGGGCCATCTGCTGTCTGGGGTGTGGATGCAGGCGGGACGACCTGTGCCTCTGGAGTCGGAGCGGCGGCGCAACAAGTATCTCCCCAACGAGACGACAACAACGGAAGCAGAGGGGAGGTAGACCGGACACGAGGGAGTTCATGAGGGAAGAGTTCCTCAAAGAACAGGGCATCGTGGGACTCAACAACGTGATATCAGACCGGGTCCCAAAAGCGCCAGGCCTTGGACTGATGCGAGACAACGACGAAGGTGTAGAGACGGTTGCGAGGGGCAAGCTTGCGATCCCGCTCGTCCTCGGCGAGCCAGCCGCTGGCGACGCACCCCCAGACACGAGCAAACCGGAGATCGGTGCGCTGACTGTACCACAATGTGTACGGTGTGGCTTGGTAGGGAAGGGGACCATGTGGAACGTGGTTCCACACCCAGGTGATATAGGACATGGCCTCAAAGAAGAAGCCCTCGAAGAAACCAGACTCGACACACATGGTGCGGACAGCATCAGCCATGGTGCGGTTCCAGCGCTCGGAGACACTATTCTGCTGCGGTGACCCAAAAGCGGATGTCTCATGACAGACCCGATTACTGGCAAGATAGGCAGTAGCGTCCCCCATGTACTTGCCGCCGCGGTCAGACCAAAAACGGCAGAGGGTGCGACCACACTCGCGCTCAGCCGCAAGGTGCCAAGCATGGATGGCGGGGGCCACGTCGCTCTTTCGGCGGAGGCAGGTGACCTAGCGATAGCGGGAGTAGTCATCCGTGAGGGTCAACACAAACTGGCCACCCTCGACCAAGGATGCAACCGGAAGAGGGCCCAGGAGGTCCGAGTGGAAAAGCTCCAGCAGGTGAGTGGACCATGAAGAGGAAACAGAGAAGGAGGCTCGGTGCATCTTGCCCTAGGCCCACTCAATGCACTCGGTGCGGCAGGCCACTCAAAAGTGGAGGGATCAAGTTCGAGCACGGGCTGGGTGTGGAGCATGCTATTGACAGCATTGGAGTGTACATGGAAAAGGCGTCGGTGAAGGAGGTGCACATTCTTGGGAGAAAGAACATGGGTGACAAACACATGTGAAGTGTCGGACGGATGAAGGAAGTCGAGTGACGTGCCAGAGGTTGTCACGACAAACAGCGTGGAACATGACCTGACCGGATGGGCGAAGGGAGACAGTGCCAATGCTACAGGAGTGACGGACGTCCATACTCATGAGGTCAAGAGCCGTGACAGACAGGGAGCTGAGTTCCAAACCCGGAACATACAACACATCAGTCACAAAGACGACACCGGACGGACCACAAAAACGAACGACGCCAACACCACAGACCGGCAAGATCTGCCCGGACCCCGTTCAGACAATCTGAAAATTCCCAAGTATGCTGAAGGCCTAGTGACAGGACGTCATGTGATGCGTGGCCCCGGATTCGATGATCTAGGTGCCATCGGGGTCACGGACTGAGGCCGTGACATTACAGTGAGCGACAAAACAGGACACAAGAAGGGAGACAGAGGTCGCAAGCTGAGAAGATAGGACAGAGGCAAAACGATCATGCCAGTCATCTAACCATGCGAAATCATCCAAAGACAGCCCCGAAGGGCAACAGGCGGCTTGCCCGAGGTCTCCTCGGAGGTCGGTTTCCGTCTGGTAGGGGGGGACCTCTCGGCTAGCAGTCACACAACTCGTACTTCCCTGGGGAGGAGGCGTGACACCGAGCGGCGTGGTGATGAAGCTCTGCATCTGGTGGATCCGAGCAGCGGAGTCGACAGGCACCACAGATTGCGGGGTCATAGCTCCGGACAAGGTCCTGAGCTATGACCCCGATGGAGGCTGTGGGTAGTACACCAGCTCCACCAAAGCGTACTACTACTGTTGTTACGGTACTGCACACGACTATGGATGCAACAGCATACACTGTTGTTGCTGCTACGGATGGAGAAGGGAGAGCAGATGATGCGGTCGAGGCTGAGGAGCATGTACGGTCGGAGGTGGCATGTACGGTCGCAGAAGAGCAACCACGCTGAAGATGTGTATCCCTGTGTGCTTCCTCCACACTGAGGAAGAGGTCGTATGCCCAGGTCATCAAAGTGCCCTAGGCCGCCAGCACCTTGAGGATAGGTAGGCCGTAGGAGACGAAGATGTCCGCAAACTCAGGAGTGGCACCATTCTTCATGGTGAGGAGGGCAGCAAGCGGGGGAGGTGCAGCTGTCTTGAGCTGGCGTACGATGTCCTGTGCACGGCGCCAGTAGGTGGTGAAGGACTAAGACTCCCTCATGTGAAGGGAGTTGAACTCCTTCAGGAGGCGTTTGATAACTGTCTGGCCGGAGGCGCGATACAGTCGCGTCAGCTTATCCCAAGCCCGCCGGGGGTCAATGCTGGTGTCGTCAGTGGCGTCAGTGGCGTCAGTGGCGTAACTGAGATACATCTCCAGGGCGGTACGGTCAGCATCGAGTATGAGTGCGCGGCGAGTATGAGTGCGTGGACGGCGCGACCCGCCTCAAGCATATGCTCCGGGAAGGCGTCGTCATGCGGAAGGTTGTAGTACGGCCGCAGGCCCTTCCCTTGTGCCCAAATGCGGTAGAGCAGTTCCCAAGATGGGAACTACTCATCTCCGATGAGGGCAGGAGGAGGGGACTCAAAGTCCTTGCGTTGAGAGGGGCCGGCCGCTCCAGTGCCTAGGATGCTAGTAACTGTCTGTCGTTGTTTCTACAGCTGCTATTGCTGCACCTAATGCTGCACTGCTGCCTGCGCTGCCGCAGTCAGAAGAGGACCTGGCTGTCCGGGGAGGATAGTGTTGGATATGGGATGCCAAAAAAGGTGACCAAAGTGGGTTGCTCGAAAAAAATCATGAGGTCACAAAATTGAATAGAGGATGTTTTTCTGGTTCTGTAGCACTTTACGGAACTCGATTCGGAGTCCGTTTGAGGGAGATATTGATTTTCAAGATTTGGTGGCGATGGGTCCGGTTCAAGTGACGGCTCCTGCACTACCAGCACCAATGACGGCAACAATTACTGGCCAGGGAGGTTTGGAGCGGCCTTCAAGGTAGAAAGGCGGCAGGAGGACCTTTAGGGAGCTTCAAGGAAGGTCCCCACCAAGATTATTGGTTGTGCACATGGCAGGGATGGTAATTCTCTTGTGTGAGAGTGTGACTGTCGCTCATCCCGCTAGGCTAGGAGTGTGAGGTGAACTTTGATAGAGTGGTTCTTCCATCTCTATGTGCCAAAAAAGGCATACTTAGGCTTGTTATAAAGCTGTGCTAATGTACTTTTTCACTAGAGAGTCGATTCATACATTCACGTTCTTTGCAAACCTACATTCGCTTCCGTAATTTCTGTCTGTGCAACCTGCAACTCCCTCTCACAAACAGTTGGTCCTGCCTAGGCGACTCTTGGTGAGCCTGATCACCTCCCTGAGGGCTGCCTCAGTTTCCATCCATGGTATCAGAGCTAAAAAAAGGCTTCGTCTCATCCTTGAGGCATTACTTGCACCCTGTTGTGTGAGAGAGCCGTTTTTGGGCTGAACATTGCACTACTGTGGCGACATCCGCTTCTGTGGTGGCCGGCGTCAACATCACCAAGTTCAAAGGCAAGAACTTCTTCAACTGGAGCAACAGCATGAAGATGGTGCTGATGGAGAAGGGTCTGTGGAGCCAGGTGGATGAGAAGGAGAAGGAACCAGCAGAAATCTCCCTCTCTCCTGGCGAGGCCCGTACCTACCGCGAGAAGCCTGACCGCGGCCTCACAACCATCTACCTCCACCTCGCCGAACGGCAGCAACTCGTTGTCCGTGGCATCCTCACGCCAAAGGAGATTTGGAAAACACTTGAGTCCACTTATGCTTCCAAGTCAATCCTCATGAACATGCAGCTGCGTCGTTGCTTTCACACTGTGAGGATGGATGAGTCCGGATCCATGATTGACTACATCAACATGGTGAAGTCTCTCTTTGACCAGCTTGCTGTGATTGAGGACCCTGTCAAGGAGCATGTTCTCATGCTAACCATCCTCTCTGGCCTTGCTAGCAGTTACACTCCTCTCATTGTTGCCCTGGATGAGTGTGGCAACAAGCTCTCCCTCAACGATGTGGAGGAGAGCCTGCTGTTTGAGGAGGAGTGGCGCAAGGGAGAGGAGGGCGAAAGAGGATTGGAAATCACTCTCATCACCAACTCTGGTCATGGGGGTGGTGCTGCACCATCCTGGGACAATGGCGGAGGAGGGAAGAAGAAGGGGAACTGCCACTACTGCAAGAAGCCAGGCCATTGGGCGCGCGAATGCCGGAAGAAGAAGGCGGACCTTTCGGCTGGAGTGGGAGTGGGAAAGCATTCCGACGCTTCCGCGAATGCAGCAGATTGGGAGAGTGGATTTGTGACCACCATCCGGGTCCTGCACGTCTCAGACAACACCGCCTTGTTCTGGATCATCGACTCTGGAGCCACGCGGCACATGACATGTCGCCGGGAGTGGTTCGTCGTCTACACCGCCATCGAGCCTCGTCGGGTGTACATGGGGGATAATCATGTGCAAATGGCGGTTGGGGAGGGTAAGATTGTGTTTTGTGCTTCCGTTGAGGGTAAGCATGTGGAACGTCGTGTGAAGGGGGTGCTCCATGTTCCGGGGCTGGTAGCTAACCTCCTCTCTGTCTCATCTCTCATCTCTGAAGGCATGCACGTTTGCTTTGAGGATGGTGGCTGCACCATCTCTGCCCGTGCAGGCCGTGTGCTTGCAAAAGAGAACAAGGAGGATGGTCTTTATCGCCTCTACGTGGCGTCGGAGAATGAAGCCGACTCAGCGTTGGCGGCGAAAGAGGGAAAACACGACATCGGCCTGTGGCACCGCCGGCTCAGCCACCTCGGCTTTGGCGCCATCATCTCCATGCAGCAGATGGTCCGTGGCCTGGAGCTCAAGGGGGTGAAGCAGCCTGGTGCATCGGCTTGTGAGAGCTGCATTGAAGGGAAGCAAGCCCGCGCTCCTTTCACGGGGGAAGGGAAGGGGGCGGCTGAGCTTCTCTCACTCGTTCAATCTGATTTGTGCGGTCCTATGCCATCACAATCCCTGTCCAGCAAGTTGTACTTTTTCACATTCATTGATGACAAGTCGAGAAAGATGTGGGTGTCCTTCTTGGCTGGCAAGGATGAGTGCTTTGATGCTTTCAAGGTGTGGATTGCTGCTGCACAGAATGAGAGTGGCAGGCGGTTGAAGGTGCTTCGTACCGATGATGGAGGAGAGTACCTCTCCAACAACTTCCGCAGCTTCCTCAAGCGTCGCGGGATCAATTACGAGGGCACCCCACCTGGAAGACCGCAGCTGATTGGCGTGGCTGAACGTGCAAACCGCACACTCATGGAGCATGTTCGCACCATGCTCCAAGATGCGGAGCTCCCACCAACCTTCTGGGCGGAAGCGGTCAAAACTACCGTGTACCTGAACAACCGGAGTCCCACGCGCGTCGTGTCTCTGATGACACTGGAGGAGGCGTGGACGGGATGCAAGCCAACAGTGACGCACCTGAAAGTCTTCGGGTGTGGCGCATTTGTGTACGTGCCTACCAGCAGCCGTAACAAGCTAGACACAAAGTCAATGAAGGTCGCCTTCCTTGGCTACGACACCATGGGATACCGCCTCTACAACCTCGTTGTACGCAAGATCATCCGCAGTCGTGACGTGGCCTTTCAAGAGGATGTGAAGGGCTGGACTTGGAGCCCTATGTCTGCAGTTCCACTTGCTCCCGCACTTGTACCTGAAGTGGGAGAATTTCCGGTAGTAGAAGAGGATGGTACGGAAGATGGCGGTGACAGCGGTAACGACAAGGAGGTGGAGGGAGCTGAGAAGGAGAAGGAGCTAGCAGTCGAATCTGATAAGGAGGAGCAACAAAGCAACATACAGCAGCTGCCACAACGATCCGCACGCATAAACAAAGGTGCAAAGGACAGTGGGGAGCCGCTGAGGCGATCCGAGCGCCTCGCAAGAAAACAGAGGCCGCTGGAGGAGCTGGTGAACCTATGCACCGTTCCACCACCAACAGATTCGTCTGACCTTGAGCTTCTCTTCCTCACAGTCACCGATGACCTAGCCACATTCGCTAAAGCCATGCACAGCGCTGAGGTGGCAGACTGGTGTGCCGCAGCAGACGAGGAGTATGGTGCGCTCATGAAGAACAGCACCTGGACCCTCGAGGAAGCTCCACGTGGCAGCCGGGTGATCGGGTGACGGTGGATCTTCAAGCGCAAGCGTGGTGTGGATGGTAAGGTGCTCAGGTACAAAGCACGGTTGGTTGCAAAGGGGTATGCACAGACTGAGGGTGTGGATTACAATGAGGCATTTGCACCTGTCGCAAAGTTCCCATCCATCCGAGCGATCCTCGCTCTTGCTGCTGCTATGGACTGGGAGGTGCACCAAATGGATGTGACTTGTGGATGGATGAGCAGCTGGCTGGCCTTGGCTTCGTGCGCAGTGAAGCTAACCATGCAGTCTATGGGCGTACGCAAGAGGCAAGCCAGGTCATCATCTTGCTCTATATTGATGATCTGCTCATTGCATCTGACTCCAAGTCTCTTTTGGACGATGAGAAGCAGTCCCTTGCTACCAGGTTCGACATAAAAGACATGGGAGAGCTCAGCTACTACCTTGGCCTTCAGGTCAAGCGTGACCGGCAGCAGCTGACTTTGGAGTTGTCGCATAGCACGTACGTGAGCGACATCGTCAAGCGCTTCAACATGGCAGGAGCGCGCAAGACCGCAACACCACTGGAAGTGGGAGCGAAGCTGAGCATGACACAGACTCCCAACGGCATGCAAGAGAGCAGCCGCATGGAAGCAGTGACATACCAAGCAGCAGTTGGGAGTCTCATGTACGCAGCAGTAGGCACGCGCCTCGACATCAGCCAAGCAGTGGGAGTGCTAAGCAAGTTTTGCGCAAATCTGGGCGTGCTGCATTGGGAGGCGGACAAGCGCGTGCTGCGCTACCTTGACAGCTGCAGCAGCCTTTGCCTCACCTTCAACGGCAACAACATCCCCATGCTCATCGGCTACAGTGATGCAGATTGGGGAGGTGACCTGGACACAAGGAGGTCGACCAGTGGGTTCGTGTTTGTACTCGAGGGAGGTGCAATCAGTTGGAGGAGCAAGAAGCAAGAGTGCGTCGCTTTCTCCTCCACCGAAGTTGAGTACATCGCCTTGAGTGAAACAGAAATGGAAGCTGTGGGGCTGCGTGAGCTGCTGGCAAGCCTTGGACAGCAGTAGACCACAGCGACTACAATCTACTGTGACAACATGAGCGCCATTGCTCTGACCAATAACGCAGAGTTTCACGCCCGCACCAAGCACATTGACATGCGATATCACTTCATTCGCGAACTCGTGGCGAAGCAGGTGGTGCAGATCAAGTTCTGCCCTTCAATCATGATGCTGGCAGACTTCCTGACCAAACCACTAGCAGCACACCACTTTCAGCAGCCGAGGGGACAGTGTGGACTTGTGTGATTTTTATTCTCGCAAAGTGGGAGAATGTTGGATATGGGGTGCCAAAAAAAGTGACCAAAGTGGGTTGCTCGATAAAAAATATGAGGTCACAAAAGTGAATAGAGGATGTTTTTCTGGTTCTTTTAGCACTTTACGGAACTCGATTCGGAGTCCGTTTGAGGGAGATATTGATTTTCAAGGTTTGGTGGCAATGGGTCCGGTTCAAGTGACGGCTCCTACACTACTAGCACCAATGACGGCCACAATTACTGGCCAGAGAGGTTTGGAGCGGCCTTCAAGGTAGAAAGGCGGCAGGAGGACTTTCAGGGAGCTTCAAGGAAGGTCCTCACCAAGATTATTGGTTGTGCACATGGCAGGGATGGTAATTCTCTTGTGTGAGAGTGTGACTGCCGCTCATCCCGCTAGGCTAGGAGTGTGCTAGGAGGTGAACAGAGTGGTTCTTCCAGCTCCATGTGCCAAATGAGGCGTACTTAGGCTTGTGAGAAAGCTGTGCTAATGTACTTTCTCACTCAATAGTCAATTCATACATTCGCGTTCTTTGCAAACCTACATTCGCTTCCGTAATTTCTGTCTGTGCAACCTGCAACTCCCTCTCACAAACAGTTGGTCCTGCCTAGGCGGCTCTTGGTGAGCCTGATCACCTCCCTGAGGGCTGCCCCAGTTTCCATCAGATAGTCTGGCTGGTGTTGGTTNGAGGCGTACTTAGGCTTGTGAGAAAGCTGTGCTAATGTACTTTCTCACTCAATAGTCAATTCATACATTCGCGTTCTTTGCAAACCTACATTCGCTTCCGTAATTTCTGTCTGTGCAACCTGCAACTCCCTCTCACAAACAGTTGGTCCTGCCTAGGCGGCTCTTGGTGAGCCTGATCACCTCCCTGAGGGCTGCCCCAGTTTCCATCAGATAGTCTGGCTGGTGTTGGTTGCGGCAAGCATCTAGCGCAACTGAATAACCTGGCGCTGCAGATCCGCTATGGGATCTGCAGCGGGCGGGTCTACAGAGCTATCCTGCGTGCCGCCGACATTGTCCTGGCTGGGCATTGTCGCTGATGCTGCGGCTGCTGACGCATCTACTTCCACTGCGGCTACTGTTGCTGCTGCTGCTGTTTCTGCTGCTGCTGTTGCTGCCGTTGTTGCTGCTGCTTCTGCCGCTACTACTGCTGCTGCTACTGCTGCTGCCGATGCTCCTGTTGCCATTGCCGCCGCTGCTGCTCCTGCTGCCGCGGCTGCTTCTGCCACCCCACGCCGGGTTGGTGTGCAATCTGCCATTATTTAAGAGCTGGATGATAAAGGTGGTCCGATCAACACGCTCACTGCATTTCTCGCTGATTTCGGATGGTGGAAAAGTTTGACCTCCAGTCCAGAAATTTGACGTGGGAAATTTTATGACGGGTTGGCCATGGGGAAAATTATGACGCCGCCACCAGGCAGGTCACTGCTCGTCCGTGTAGCTTCCAGGAAGGTGTGAGGACAGGGCAGTAGCTACAGACGGTGCTCCTGCCTCCTCCCTCTCCCTCTTGGGTGTCTGCTGCTGCCGCTACTAGTGCTCCTTGCTATTGTAGCTGTATTTGACACTGTTGCTACTGCTACTGCTGCCGCCGCTGCTGCTACTACTACTGCAGCTCACTCACACCTCTGGTTGACGTCGCCACGTGCATCGTCGCCAGCAGGTTGCCTAGCATTGCCATGTGCGTCATCGCCAGCACATTGTCTGACGTCGCTGTGCTGGCCGCTCACCTCCCTGCGTCAAACGTGGAGGTCAGAGCTGCCAGAAAACATCCGACAGCATTTCTCATGGCCCAGTGGCCGTGAGAAAAATTATGACGCCGCCACCAGGCAGGTCACTTATGCCAGAAAAAGTCCAGCATCGTATGGGAGGTCCGCCGCCGTAGTCACGAACCTGTACGCCACTACTGCTGCTGTTGCGTCTACTGCACTACGGCTCTGATACCAAAAAGGAACTAGCTAGTGCACAGGTTGGGACAGTGGCATTGTTGATGCAGCGTGCAGGAACCCACGCTCGTTGCTTAATCTTCCCCATTAGTCTGCTGCACTAGAGTCTAAGTCTGAGAGCTCTGGTTTGTTACTCAGAAGTGCACGGGCCAAAGTTAGCACCAGAAAGCAATTGGAATGACGCAATGACTGATTAGGAATGAAGAATGAGCAACTGACTGAGATCCCCTCTCAGTTCTAGCCTCACCTCAGCTCTGTGAGGGTTGTTACTCAGAAGACCAATGAACCAAGAAAAACCTAGCATTATCCAGTCTGGCAGAATTTCCGAAGTCAGCCCTGCCAGACACCAGAACCCGGGCGTTGTCTGTTTCGCCTAAAACCTGGACCACACCAAAATAGCTACTCTGCGAACGCAGTTGTGCAGTTAGTATCAGCAAGAATTATAACTACAATGAGTTACGGCTGCCCAAACTGAGGCATCGACTGCATTATTTCAGAGAGCCAACTACAACTACTGATGATGTCACAGCCAAGGGTAGCTGCCGATGGACCTGGTCATGCGAGGGTACAGTATCAGAAGCATGAGGAGAAGGAGAACCACACGCTCTGTTTCACGGCGACACGTCCACTCCACCAAGCAGCGCCCTGTCAGCTTCAGCGTCCATCCAGTCAGTCGTGTGCACGAGCATGTACACCAGCCAAGAGGTCATAGAATGAGTCAGTGAGGCCGTGCACACATAAAAAAACAACACGCGTGAGATGCGGCTGCACAGAGTGAAACCACTGAAGCTGCAACACGCCAGAGAGTGGACGGGCTGCGGCGGAGGGGCGCTGCAGCTGTTGATGCAGCAGAGTCGAGCACGGGAGAGAGCGAGTGCGTGACGCATAGCTGCAACGGTGGTGGTTGTGTGAGGCTACTGGTGTAACTACTGCTACAGTGGCCGGAGCCAGGGCATAAAAACATGAGTGGCTTGCGCGGGATCACCCGCCACGTAGATGTGACCCGAGGAGGCCTCAGGACTGTCGCAAGGAGGAGAGCTCTCCTCTTGCTCTGATACTAGTAAGTGGCATTGATTGTTATGACGGACAAGCACGCAAGCAAGGAGGTAAAGAGAGAAAGAGAGAGAGAGAGAGAGAGAGAGAGAGAGGGAGAGAGAGAGAGAGAGAGAGAGAGAGAGAGAAAGAGAGAGA
>SZWC01006440.1:34419-48935 GCA_023375785.1 Penium margaritaceum
GGGGGGGGGGGGGGGGAGAACTCTCCCCTCACCAGCCCCCCTTGGCTTTGTCAGCGCCATGGAAGAGGGGGGGGAAGAGGGACTTCTGTCCCTCTCCCCCCCGTCGGCACTGTCGGCGCCATTGGAAGGGGGGAGGGAGGGAATCCATCCCTCTCCTCCCCTTCGGCGCCGTCGGCGCTGTGGGAGGGGGGGGGAGAGGGACTCCCGTCCCTCCATTCTTCTTCGGCGCTGTCAGCACCATGAAGAAGGGGGGAGGGAGAGGGTCCGTCCCTCTCCTCCCTTTCGGCGCCATCGGCGCAGTGGAGGGGGGGAGGGACTCCCGTCCCTCTCTTCCCCTTCGGCGCCGTCGGCGCCATGAAGTGGGGGGGGGGGGGGGGGGGGGGGGGGGGGCGTCCGTCCCTCTCCTCCCCTTCGGTGCCATCGGCGCAGAGGAGGGAGGGGGTGGGGGAGCGGGGCTCCTGTCCCTCTCCTCCTTGGGCAGACGGCCCAAATGAGAGAGGAGGGAGAGGGAGGACGCCCCCTCTCCTCCCCCTTTGGGCAGTCGGCCCAACTCAGAAGGGGGGAGGAGGGAGAACGTCCCCCGGGGAGGGGGAGGAGGATCCCGGTAGGAGGGAGAGCGAGGGTCGAGGGAAGCACGAACCAAGCACGCAAGAGACAAAGCGCCATGAACGGCGACGGTTTTGCGAAGAGAAAAAAATGCAAGTGAGTGAGTAACATCGAACAGAGGTGTTAAGCGGGCACCGAGCTGCTGGCGAGGTGACGAGCGGGCGAGCAGCGAGCCCACCCTCGCTCTCACCCATGCCGAGCTAGGGTCGAACCTGGACCTGTTCCCCACATTAACCTGCTATCAAGAACATGCAAGTCCAGGCCGAGAGAACAACCCGGCCATGATCCCCCCTTTCTCAAGCAAAAGCCACTAGGAACCCTAGTGTCATAAATAATTTATGTTGTGAGATACTGTGGTAGGGGGAACACTCAATCCTGGGAGTGACTCTGGATTGTCTTCTCTGAACGCCCACGAGTCACCACCACTTGAGGTATAGCGTCAGCACCGATGTCCCTCCAGCATCAGTCACCTGCGTCAGTGCGATGAGCGTGCAGCTAGGCCAGAGGTCACAACATGTCTGTGGCACATAAACCAACACTCCCCCATGACCCACAGCTGACGCACACAAACACAAACTGACACGAGCGTCACAAGGCGTGACATGCGACTGTACAAAATCAGGGGACAACCATTCACCCAGGATCACCACGCAAACACAACAACCCAACAGCGTGCACAGCTGCCTTGAAGACGTTACTGCTGAGTGCCTTTGTGAGGAAGTCAGCTCTCTGCTGTCGTGTGTCGACCCAGACGATCTGGACATCACCTGCAGCAATGCGCTCACGCACAAAATGATGCTCAACATTGATGTGTTTNGTGCGTGTGTGATGCATGCCATCGTGCTCGGCAATGGCCTTGGTGCTCTGGTTGTCACAACGCAAGGTGATGCAGCGAATGGGAACGCGAAGTTGCTGAAGCAAGCGACAGAGCCACACACTCTCGCAGGTACCTGCACCTAGTGCAACATACTCAGCCTCACTGGAGCTGCGTGCCACGCAACCTTGCTTTCCACTCTTCCATGACACGGCAGTCCCTCCAACGAGGAAGATGTAACCTGTACGACTTCGAGCGTCGGTGTCATGTGCCCAGTCGCTATCTGTGTATCCATCCACTACAATCGACGGCTGCGCTCGATAGCACAGTCCGGTGCGTCCAGTGGAGAGAGCATACCTGACAACACGCAGTGCTGCCTCCATGTGTCGTGCTCTAGGAGCCTGTGAGAACTGAGCAAGGAAGTTCACCGAGAAGGCGACATCTGCCCTGGTTGTCGTAGCCAGATACATCAGTGACCCAATGACGCAAAGATAGTCTGTCACGTCGACTGTCTCCCCCAGCTTAGACACATCCATTGTCTTCAGCAGCCTCTGTCCTGCTGGGGTCATGGGTGTCGACGCTGTGGGAGTGGACTCAAGCTGGGAGGCGAATCGCTCCCCCAGGCTACGAACGTACGCAGCCTGGTGAACATGAAGCATGCGACGAGAACGGTCGCGCTCAAGCTCCATGCCCAAAAGACTCGCGCAGGCCCTAAGTCTTTTATCTTGTACGCGGACTGCAAGAGCGTCTTCACTGACTTAACAGCAGCCTGGCTGGGCGACGCGATCAGCAGGTCATCCACATAGACGAGAACAGCCACGAAGGGGACTGAGGGCGGAGTGACAAAGAGAGAGGGATCCACCGTACTATGTCGGTAGCCTCCTTTCTCAAGAGTGGAGGTGATTTCTTGGTTCCAGCACCGAGGCGACTGCTTCAAGCCATAGAGTGCCTTCCGCAGTCGCCAGACTCGGTTGGTGCCATCGGAGAAGCCAGGTGGCTGGACCATGTAAATCTCCTCATCCAGCTGTCCGTGGAGGAACGCATTGTTCACATCCATCTGCTCCAGCTCCCAGTCGTGGTGGGCCACAAGACTCAATAGTGCTCGAGCTGTGGTGTATCGCCCGACTGGTGCAAACGTCTCGTCGAAGTCGATGCATGGGACCTGGGAGAACCCTTTAGCCATGAGGCGCGCCTTGTACTTGTCGAGTGCACCGTTGGATTTATACTTACGCCGAAAGACCCAACGAGTGTCGATGGCTTTGCGCCCAGGTGGCAAATCGACAAGCTCATACACCGCATGATCATCAAGGGCGTTGAGCTCAGCACGCATCGCAGCCTCCCACTGCTGTGCGTCAGAGGCTGCACGTGCTTGACGCACAATGGAAGGCTCAGGGGGCAAGACAGTGGTGGCCGACGTGGCGTGACACTCAGCTACACTACTCAAGACGGCGGCTTCCAAGGCTCGCTCATGCTCCGAACATAGGATCGCATAGCCAAGGGTTGAACTAGGGTGGAAAACCCCAGTAGCTAAGCCCAACGCGTCCATGCCGGTAGGGTGAACAGGGGGGGTGTAGTCTGAGAGTGAGGAGGACGTGCTGAGGTGAGGGAAGTGCTAGAACGATGTGGGAGTGCACGAAGGCGCCCCCCCCCGGACGAAGGGTGAGGCAGGAGCAGGACCAGTGGTGACATGCGGAGGCGGGTAAGAAACCCGAACGGGAGAGACTGCAGGTGAAGTGGCAACTGGAGGTGTGCCCGAGCTGGACGAGACAGCGGGAGACGGGGCTGAGTGGGGAGAGTCGGTGACTGGAGAGGCAGACTGGGGAGAGTCGGTGACTGGAGAGGAAGGTGCGTCGGAGGAACTGGACGCGGACGATACGTCGGCGGAAGAAGACGTAGAGAAGATAGGGACAGACCCAGACGACGAGGACTGCAACGAGGATGAGAGTTGCGGTGAGGCAACAGGGACTGCCGGAATGGCAGGACCGACATCCCCCCTCAACCGAGAGAGGGGTAGGAGGGAGGAGGCCGGGGAAAGGCGATCGAGGTCACGAACGAAGACCGACTCAAAAAATAAGGCGTCGCGAGACTCGACGACACGCTGGCGGACAGGGTCCCAGAAGCGCCATGCTTTGGACTGGGAAGACACCCCGAGAAAGGGGCACAGGCGACCACGAGGGGACAGTTTGCCATCACGGAGATCCTCCAGCAGCCAGACAGAAGCGATACTACCCCAGACCCGAGCTAGGCGAAGGTCAGCCCGACGGCCATGCCAGCACTCAAACGGGGTGACGGTACGGGGAAGGGGGCCGTGGGGAACACGGTTCCAGACCCACGTCATGTAGCACATAGCTTCAAAGGCAAAGAGTGGCGGCAGGCCGGACTCAGACAGGAGCGTGCGGACACCGTCGGCAAGCGTCCGGTTCCAACGCTCAGAGACACTGTTTTGCTTGGGTGTGTATTGAGCAGATGTCTCCAGACACACCCCACGAGATTCGAGGAGACGAGCGGTGGGACCAAGGAATTCGCCGCCACGGTCGCTGCGGAAGATGCGTAACGACCGCTGACAGGCACGTTCAGCCTGGACAAGCCATGACTCTATGACGGAGCAAACGTCGCTCTTTTGACGGAGCGCGAAAACACCCAGCGAAAGCGAGAAAAGTCATCGGTAAGACATAAGACGTAGCGTCCCACGTCACCAAGGAGGTCATGAGGCAAGGGCCCCATGACATTCGCATGAACACGATCAAGGGGATGGGAAGACTGAGACTCAGAAGGAGAGAAAGGAGACCGATGCATTTTCCCTTGCGCACAGTCAAGACAGTCAGCAGGGCAAGGGGCAGGGAAGGTAGAAGGAGAGAGACCAAGAGCAGGCTGGAGACGCAGCATGCTATGAACGGCATCGGTGTGAACATGACCAAGGCGACGATGCAAGAGGCGGACAAGGTCAGGAGTGAGGGAGGGAGCAACGTGAGCAAGGGCGGCGCTGACGGCTGGAGCGGAGGGGGCATGCAAGGGGACACGGTAGAGTTTTCCACAGCGCACACCACGAAGAACAGCACGTTGGGAGGAGCGAAGAGAGACTGTGCCAACACCATGGCTAGCAGTGAAGTCCATACCTTGTTCATCCAGAGAAGGCACAGACAGCAGGCTGAGTTCCATCGAAGGCACGTACAAAACGTCAGGCAGATATAGTGCGCCACTGGGGCCAACAAAGCAAACCACACCCACACCCTGAACTGGCAGCAATTGACCAGACCCGGTACGAACAAAGCGGACAGAACCGACGGGGCTTAACGAGATGAACGAGGACCGCACAGACGTCATATGATGAGTAGCCCCGGAGTCAAGGACCCAGAGGCCACTGGATAGGCGCACAGGGGGCAGCACACCGGACGTCGCAACAGTGCTAATGGAGGACGGAGACAAGGTACAAAGGGAGAGACAACGAGGAAGAAAGTCAGACTGCCAACGCTCAATCCACGGGACAGACGCACACAAGGCACCTAGAACATGACCAGGAGGATCCCCACGAAGGACAACGTCAGTCTGACACACAAGACCTCTGGCCAGCGGTGCAACACCCTCACCTCCCTGATCACGAAGGCGAAGAAGCTGGAGGAGGGACTGCTCAAGGTGACGCTCCCGATCACCACGGTCGCCATCCACTGACGCTGGCGGAGCTGGAGTAGATGCGCCGGAGGAAGGCGGGAACCACGGTGGAGCGGTGTAGGCAGAGGACGGGGGCCCAGAGTACGCAGGGGCACCGTAAGGAGGTGGCCAGCCCCAAGGGTAAGGAACAGGCAGTGGAGGAGAAGGCACGCTGGAGGCAGCGTAAGCCTGAGCCGGAGGCGGGGCGGAGAAGCACGACGGGCCACCGGAGCCAGAGGGTGAGGATGTAGAGGAGGAGCCGGAGGTGCGAGCCCAGTGAGCGTGCATGGCGCGGGCGAGGCGTAGGTCATCCGGAGGAGCCGGGCAAGTACGAGCAGAGTGCTCAGTAGAGCCACAGTTCCAGCACACAACGGCGCCCGGAACCCGAGAGGAAGCGGCAGCACCCTTATCCTTGCCCTTGCCCTTGCCCTTCCCTTTGCCCTTGCCACGACCCTGGGAAGCGAGGGCAGCGGCAGGAGAGGAAGAGGAGGCGGTGGAGGCGGGGGAAGATGCAGCAGNACGCAGGGGCACCGTAAGGAGGTGGCCAGCCCCAAGGGTAAGGAACAGGCAGTGGAGGAGAAGGCACGCTGGAGGCGGCGTAAGCCTGAGCCGGAGGCGGGGCGGAGAAGCGCGACGGGCCACCGGAGCCAGAGGGTGAGGATGTAGAGGAGGAGCCGGAGGTGCGAGCCCAGTGAGCGCGCATGGCGCGGGCGAGGCGTAGGTCATCCGGAGGAGCCGGGCAAGTACGAGCAGAGTGCTCAGTAGAGCCACAGTTCCAGCACACAACGGCGCCCGGAACCCGAGAGGAAGCGGCAGCACCCTTATCCTTGCCCTTGCCCTTGCCCTTCCCTTTGCCCTTGCCACGACCCTGGGAAGCGAGGGCAGCGGCAGGAGAGGAAGAGGAGGCGGTGGAGGCGGGGGAAGATGCAGCAGCGGAGAGGGAGGAGGGTGCAGCAGCAGAGGAGAAGGAGGGTGCTGCTGTAGTGGTGAGCGCAGCAACACCCGTAACTGAAGAGCGATGGAGGTGCTTGTTCTGAAGACTGGTCCACCAGGCAGCAAGACGCTCGGAGGTGAAATACCAGAGAGCCCCTACCCCTGGCGGTGAATCTGGGGGAACGGGCTGTGAGGCAAGCTGCTGTAGCTCGTCAGCTTTGACGTCACGAAGAAGGTCGGACAGCTCTGGGATAAGGTTGTTGACCATGGTGAGGACAACAGAGAGCTGGCCAGGTGCTGCTTTGCCAAGCTCGCGAAGGAGCTTGAGACCGCGAGACCAATAGGCATCAATGGTCTCGTCACTACGCATGAGAAGTGTGTTGAACTGGACTGTGAGGGCGCTCTGAGAGGCCTGGCCAGTGACAGTGGTGCGACGACGCAGCATGGCATATGCACCGACAGGGTCGGCCAGACGCTGGACAGCAGGATCAGCATTGAACGTGCCGACATCATCAATCAGCGACTCAGGAGCGGCAGCGATGAGGGCGCGCACGGCACGGGCAGACTCAGTTGCAAGGGGAGTGAATGGAGCAACAGCTGGGGAGTAATACTCCCACAGCTGCTCCCCTTGAGCCCACACGCTAAAGCACACTTCCCAGGAGGTGAATGCGAGCCCAGAGGAGAGGGAAGGTGGTTGTGAGAAGAAGTCATGCTGGCGAGGCACGGGAGGTGTGTAGGTAGCAGCGGTAGTGCCAGTTGGCGCAACAGCATAAGTGTTAGAGGAAGAAGAAGAGGTGCCTGCAGGAGGAGTGTGATTGGTTCCAACCGACGCAGCAGGGAGGCGACGCAGCACTATGGCGGCAACCTCATCAGCAAAAGCGGCGCGATTATCCTCAGCAAGCTTAAGACGGTCCTCAGCCTCCTGCTGAGCCTCGCGAGCGAGGGTCAGCTGGCACTGAAGAGTCGCTATGACTGACTCGTCGTCACCAGGCATGGTGACGACGCGAGGGCTCTGCCGGACAGATTTCGGCAGAGTTTCCCCAGCCCCAGTGGGCGTGGGAAAAATGGGGTTGCCTGAGACAAAGATTCAAAATGCTGCAGGTCAGCCCACCCCGAGTCAGACAGGACAAGCCACCGCAGAAAGAGAAGAGGGAACGTACGCAGGCACAATATGCAGACAAGGGAGTCAAGAGGACGGGCTGCGAAGAAAAGCAAGGAGGGGAGGAACCACAGCAGCAGAGGCAGCAGAAAGAACAGAGACGGTGGAGGCAATGGGCACCACCAGAGCAAAGGCTCCAGTGGTGCAGGCAGCAGCGAGAGTGGAGAAGACTGCTGCAATGGAGATGGTTGCTGTGACGAGGCTGGAGGCGGCAGATGGAGCAGATGAGGCTGCGGTGACGGCGACTGCGGTGGAGGTGCGAATGGAAGCAGCGGCTGCCGCTGTAGCTGATGCAGCTGAGGCCGTTGTAGAGGCAATGGCAGATGCTGCAGCAGATATTTGTGTGCCTATATCAGCAGCCGCTGCAGCAATGGGACCAGCAATAACCGCGACTTCTGTGTATGACTCTGCAGCGCGTCCTGCTGAGGTGGCGGCAGGAGCACGCGAGGCTCTAGCGGCGGCGGCGAAGGTGGCTGCGGCTGCCGCTGCTGCGTCAATGATAGCTGAGGTTGTGCGTGTAAGGGTACCCACAAGACTAACGACGTCCTGCGGGAACGCTGAGTGCAGCTGGGCAGCAGGAACCTCGGGATCGCCGGACGGCAGAGGGTCCTCCCTAAGAGAATGGGGAGGGGAGACGCTTACCGGACGATGATGTGATGCGCGAGCGGACCGTGCTGAGGCGGAATCGGACCCCCGGTCGCTGCTCATGCCGCGACGACGTCGCTCACGTCGGTGCGACGTTCCCCCGTTGTAGTATTACACCAACGCGGCCGCGCCTGGAACGTCACCGTGCGCCAGTGTGGCAGTTGAGGTGGGAGAAAGGCGGGCGTCCTTTGCAACTGCTGCTGCAAGCGGGCAGCTGAGACTGCAGCAGCCGTCTCTGGAGAGATGTATGGCTGCTGTTGCGGTCACTTTGCTGCTGCTGCTGCTGCTGTCGCTTTGCTGCTACTACTGCTGCTGATGTCGCTTTGCTGCTGCCGCTACTGCTGCTATCGCTTTGCTGCTGCTGCTGCTGCTGCTGCAAGTGGATCGGCACCTGCTGCTGCTGCTGCTGTCGCTTTGCTGCTGCTGTTGCTGCTGCTGTCGCTTTGCTGCTGCTGCTGCTGCTGTTGCTTTGCTGCTATTGCTGCTGCTGATGTCGCTTTGCTGCTGCCGCTGCTGCTGCTGTCGGGTGCGTATCTGCGGCAGTGGATGAGGAGAATGCGACGGCTGCTGTCATCGTAGTTGTTGCTATCGCAGTCGTAGTCGCTGCTGAGAAGGCTGCGACTTAGGGCGTGGTGGTGCTGCTGCTCAAGCTACTGCCGCAGATGAGGCAGTTTAAGGTCTACAGCACCCGCGGACGGGAGCAATCCCGCGGGTGTGAATGAAGCGAACACCCGCGAGTGTCCGCTCGTTGCTCCTGCTGTTGCCCGCCACAGAATGGGCGAGGGTATGGAGCTGCCGTAGGAGCGAACGTGCTTCTCGTGACTGAAGTGGCGGCGGAAGCGGTGGTGGCGACGAAGATTGGCCGCACACCAGGATCGAGCGCTCGATTCACGAGCTCAATACCTCCTCTCTCCACTGCTCTGATACCAGAGGAAAGAGGATCCCGGTAGGAGGGAGAGCGAGGGTCGAGGGAAGCACGAACCAAGCACGCAAGAGACAAAGCGCCATGAACGGCGACGGTTTTGCGAAGAGAAAAAAACGCAAGTGAGTGAGTAACATCGAACAGAGGTGTTAAGCGGGCACCGAGCTGCTGGCGAGCTGACGAGCGGGTGAGCAGCGAGCCCACCCTCGCTCTCACCCATGCCGAGCTAGGGTCGAACTTGGACCTGTTCCCCACATTAACCTGCTATCAAGAACATGCAAGTCCAGGCCGAGAGAACAACCTGGCCATGATCCCCCTTTCTCAAGCAAAAGCCACTAGGAACCCTAATGTCATAAAGAATTTATGTTGTGAGATACTGTGGTAGGGGGAACACTCAATCCTGGGAGTGACTCTGGATTGTCTTCTCTGAACGCCCACGAGTCACCACCACTTGAGGTATAGCGTCAGCACCGATGTCCCTCCAGCATCAGTCACCTGCGTCAGTGCCATGAGCGTGCAGCTAGGCCAGAGGTCACAACATGTCTGTGGCACATAAACCAACACCCTCTCCTCCCCCTTTGGGCAGTCGGCCCAACTCAGAAGGGGGGAGGAGGGAGAACGTCCCCCCTCCTCCCCTTGGGCCGTCGACCCATGGCGAGGGGGAGGGGGAGGATCGCTCCCCACTCGCCGCTCGGACGTTTGGGCTGAGCCTGTCGGGCTCGGCCTGTCGAGCTCGGCTCGCGGGGGCCGTTCTGCTGCGAACTCCTCTAATTTTTTTTTCAAGAGTAACGACGAGTTCCCATTTCGGCTGAGTGAGAGCGAAGTCCGCATCCACCGGTCGGGCGGGCGGCGTTCACTCATGTCGGGCTAACTCTCGAACTGTCGAGAGTCGCCGTCCATCGGGCGGTGTTATGCCAAAATGTCAAAAATCCTCTCGTTCTCATCGTTCGATCGACGGTCGACGATCGATGTGAGACGCAGCGAACGGACGGAATGAGTCAAAAATCAGAATATTCGCGGAAGACTGGCTGTGATGCCAATGTAACGGAAGTGGTCCGTTTTGCGACTAACTGCAGAACCAAAATGTAGGCCCTCAGAATAGTCGTCTCCGAAGGGTGAGCGAATGGTCGCCTCAGCCATTTTGGCTGAGACGAACCGCGCCACAAATGGACGTAGTCGTCATAGGGCATTTTTGCGAACATGCATCCTAGTACCCTATCGTTCGACGTGGCATTGCGACGCTGGAAACATGACCCTAGCGTCATTTTAGGAGTGGAGGAGTAACGTGATGGATTTTCCATCGCGACACTCCTTTCCCCTCGAATCCGACCAAAGACTATTTTCTAGGCTAGAGTCGAACCAGACTCTAGCCCATTATATTTTTCCGGGCTTTTGGCTCCTCGAAACTTGAGCCTCGAGTACCCGAAGCACCCGATAATTATTTAACGACCATTTTGATCCTAAAAATGGTCCGTACGCTACATTGTTCGCTCAACGGGAAATAGCCTTACTCTCAACCTCCACTGATATCATTGTGCACTTCTCGCATGAGTGTTGGGACAAGAGGTAGTGCGAGTCTTATGCCTCCCAGTCATTTCTTGTTTGGAGCAACTGATTCCGTGCATGTCTGCTCCTCAGTCACAAAGCGTCGCACTCTTCCATTCGCTTGGGGAGAATGTGCACTTCAGAAGCTGTCCCGACTGCTGGCTCTTCACCCCTCCAGTGGTACACCATGTGCTAGTTGTGCTACAAAATCAATCTTCCTCAAATCTGCATGCACTAGTTCACACACGCTCACAGCACCCATATTCCTTTCTTCGAGATCTTCCAACTGTCTTCTCTTTTGTATGGCATCCATTTCAGTGTGCAAATGGGCTCATGCCCATTGCGCACCAGAAAGCACCAGTGTGGGAAGAACAGGAGATTCTGCTCAAGCAACAACACAGGCTAGGCACAGAGGATCCCGGAGGTTCCTGGAAGTTTCACATAGAGGGCAGGGTAGTTCTGTTACAAATAGGTCCCATGTTAGTAGCACTACTATGGAGATTTGACCCTTCCCACAATAGTGAGACTAACACAGGCCTTTCGTCCTTCCCCCACTCCCGCGAATAGTATCTTTTCAAGGCTAGCTGAAGACAGGTGCGTCCAGAAAACGGACACTCCTCACAGTGGAGATGCCAACAACACCAGTGAAGTAGCAGCTGGGGCAGCAGCCTCTGCTTGGCCAGCCGCAGTAGCAGCCCCTGCAGCATTTGGGGCCTCCGTAACGACGGCCATGCCCGATCTGCGAAGATCCGGGTCGGATGTAGACCGCAGGGGTGCCGGCTCCAAGAGCCGACACTCGCCGGCGCTCCCTCCAGAGGACCTGCCTGACAGTGGAACATTGGCAGGTCCTTGGCGGAGCGCCCCATCGCAGGCCCCGCAGTCGGCACACGCGTCCGTGCGGCATTCCCGGAAACCCTCCGTCTGCTCCCTCTGGACGGGCCGCCTTGAGGCGCCGTCGAGGGTGGCCCTTGTCCAGCCCTGGGCCTCGTGAGCCCTGCCGGCCCCCTCCCCTCCCCCTGACCACCCAGAGGCTCCGCCAGTGGCGGCAGCACCACCGGCGGGACAACCGTCCATTAGATCAGATGCAGTCGTCACCCTCAGCCGCTGCCTGGCCTCCTTCCTGGCCCCGTAGTTGGGATCGCTGAGGCAGCTCCCGCACTCACTGCTGCCGAGGCTGCTGGTGCTCCTCTCATCCTCATCCTTCCCTCCCCCCTCGCGCATGGCCTGCGTGAGCATGGTGGGCAGGCAGGGCACGGAGGTGGACAGGGACAGGGAGAGGGCCGGGTGGAAGGACGCTGCGTGCGAGCCCCCCACCACCGCAGCGCCGTCCGAAAGGACCCGGAGGCTCCGATGGAGAGGCTCGATCTGCAGCTTCGCCGCGCCCCACGCGCCTCCTGAAGACAGCGCCTGCGCCCTGCTGCTGTGCGCAAGGGCAAGGTCGTCCAGCAGCTCGGGCGGCCCTGCCTGGGCCGGGCCAGGAGGGTGCCCGGTCGGGTCGGAGTCGCCGACTCCTCCTGGTGCACAAGCGGCTGCACATTCCGGCCCCTGTCGCGAGCTGGTCTCGCCACAGTCTGTCTCCTGACACTGCGCGCTCGCGTCTGAGAGCGGGTCGTGAGAGGCGCCCTCCAGAAACATGAACACCTTCACGCCAGGGGAGACCTCCACCTGGGCGGCCGCCCCTCTGGTCCCCACGCGGTCTCCGACTCCAGGCCCCTCCTGACGCTCTTGGTGCTGCCCGCATTTTGACAGCTCGGCTTCGTCCCCGGGTGGTGGGACAGGAAGGGAGAGCGTGAGCTCGCCGGCCATGCTGTCCCACTGCTGCTGCTGCTGCCGCTGCTGCTGCTGCTGCTCAAACTGCCCCTGCTTTGGATGCAACGACCCGCAGCATGCATGAGGGATGCTCCTGCGGTCGCAGCCTCTGTACCCCAAAGCACAGGCGTTGGCAGGCACGCAGCACGCATGCTCACCAAGCGTCAGGCAGGAAGGGCCGCCACCACCACCACCACCGCCACCGCGCCCACTGCTGCCCCCGCCGCAGGCTGCGAGCACAGGAGCGCCGCCGTGCTGTGCCATTATGCCACTGCTGCTGCTGCTGCTGCTGCTGAACCGGCCTCCTCTAGAAGAAACAGCGGGAATGCCATACCCGAACGCGTCTCCTGCTGCTGCTGCTGCTTCTACCACACTGCTGCCGTTGGTTGAGGCAGCAGTAGAGGGGCCCGTGCCAGCGGGGACGCCGGCGGCGCCGGCGGCGTGTAGGCAGTCCTGCAGCATGGAGGCCTCCTGCGGTGTGGCGGGCTTGCGTTTGCCCGTGCGGATCTTGTTGAAGCGAATGCCGCACGCGTTGCACAGCGTCTGCCACAACCGCAACCACAGACACAGACACAGACAGACACACCACGGACAACCCGATGAGCACATCGTTTAGCCGTCAGACTCTCTTGCCTGGGCGAAACGCTCACACGGGCTCATCTCCTTTGCGGCGTGAGGGAGGGGCGGACCGACGCGGTCAGGACACAGCGTGCGGAGACAGAAATGCAATGCAAAGGACAAACAAGGCTGTCCCTCACACCGACCGCGACGGAGGATCAGGGGAAGGGGGGAGGCAATCGTGCGCAAATGGGAAGAGAAGGCATGAGCTTGCGCCGTACCTTGGGTCCTGCTGGGCCGTTGCGCCAGAGAGGAGTCGAGACCGTGCCACAGTGAAGACACGACTTCACGGACCCCACGGCGCCGCCGCCGCCGCCGCCGCCTCCGCCGCCGCACTCGCCCGCGCTCCCTAACCTAACGGCGGCCATGCCGCTCCCGCTGCTTCCGCCGAACAAGTCGAACCCTGTGGCGCTACCCTGCTGCTGCACCGGCCCCGACGCACCGCCTTGCTGGAGAAGCGCTGCCGCCGCCGTCGCAGCTGCGGCACCGATTTGGCCTGGGGACACCGCGACGAACCCCACCCCTCCTCCTCCTCCGACCGTCGGGAACCCTCCTGCCCCGCCGGAAGGGAGAGGGAGGGACAGACTGGAGCCGTAGCCATCTGGAGCGCACAGGGGGTCTGCGACTTGGATGTGGGCAGGGCCAGGCGCCCTCTGCGACTGGCTGGGTGGAGAGAGCTTAGCCTGCTTCCCCGGCCGAGACAGCCTCTGCTTACTGTACCCACCTGCGGCTGCTATCGCAGCAGGTCCTACTGCTGCCGCTGCTGCCGCCATGGCTGCAGTGGGCTGGTGTTGCATCTGACCGTGAGGAGGGAGGGGCACGAGGGGTACCACTAAGCAGGGCTGGTGGTAGTTGCTCTGGGAGTGGCGCGGATGATGGTGCTGGTGCTGGTACTGGTGCTGGTGCTGGTGCTGCTGGTGCAGCTGATGAAGCTGGTGCTGCTGGTGCAGGTGCGTGTGAAGCTGCTGCAGATGAGGGTGCATGTGCGAGTGCGAGTAGTTGGGCGCCACTGGAAGCTTCCGCTTCCTCTCCTTCGGAAGGGGGAGGCGGGACGGGACCTGTCCTGCCGCGCCCGCCCGGCGATCTGCCTGCTGCAGCAGCATTTCCCCCGGTTGCTGTAGTCGAGGCAGGGGCGCGCCAAGCGTTGCAGTAGTGGCGGCGGCGGCAGCCGCGGACGATTCCACATCACGGGCAGCGGCAGGGGCAGGGGCCTGCGTAATCGCAGTGATGGCAGCCGCCCCTCCGAGGTGCCCAGTGCCAGCTGCTGCTGCAGCAGCAGCCGCAGCGATGGGCGCGCGAGCCTGGAGGGGTGACACACGGGAAGCAGCAGCAGCAGCAGCAGCAGCAGAAGCAGGGCTACTGCAACTGCTGCCCACTCCCGACGACGATGCGCCGCGGGCCAAGACACGAACTGGGCTGAGGCGGCCTGCAACGTCAGCCCTATGGGGTTGCCACTGGCACGCGTCACGGGCGGGAGCTGCCGCTTCTGCGGCGGATGCTGGATCTGGGCAGGGAGCTGACATCAAGGAAGCACAGGGCGGAGCTAGGGCTAAGGCCGTGGCGGAGCTTCCCCCAAACGGCGGGAGGGGCGAAGCAGCCGCGTAATCCCGGATCAATGTGACCGGCGTCCATTTGGGGCTGTGCGGAGTGGCTGCCGAAGACGGATTTCGGAGGTTGCGGCTGCCACCTCCGCCGCCGCCGCCGCCACCTCCGCCGCCACCGGTGTCGCCAGCGGCGGTATCGGCATCGCCATCGTGATCTGCGGCCGAGTCGTCGGAGGCCTGCATGCGTAGAGGAAAGGTTGGGGGGGGAGGGGG
>SZWC01006440.1:58220-80974 GCA_023375785.1 Penium margaritaceum
GCATGGACTGTGCAAGGGGGATGAAAAGAGGGGGTGGAGGGTTTGGGTTGTAACTGTCGTGTAGAGGGGGAAGGGGTATGGAGGGGGGTTTTGAAACCTGAGCATTGACGATAGAGTGTAGATTTTTGGCAAGAGCGATAGGAGTATATCCCGAGAAACGGGGGGAGTGAAAGATTAGTGTGGGGGAGGAGGAATTGTAGAGGGTAGGTGATAAAGAGCTTGGAGGGAGGGTATGCAAACTGACAACAGTTTCAGCCGAGCAATGAACTTGGAGGGTGGAGAGGGGAGGGGGAGACAGATTGCATTGGGGTGCATGGGGGGGGAATGGGGTGAGGAGGTGAGCCAAGATGCAGCATGTGGGAATAGAGAGGGGGGGAGGGGGTGGAGAGGGAACTTTTGGAGAAATTTCAGGGTGATATAATCAGGTGCACGCATTGGACATGTAGTCTTGGAATAGAGGAGACTGAGATTGGGGGGTGAGGAGGGAGAGGCAAAGTGATGGAGGGAGTGATGGTCTAATGTGGGGTGCATGTATGTTTGTTTCGGAATAAGTTGGGCAGAGTAGATTGGGGTGATAAAGGATTGGGATGGGAGGTAGAGCGTATTAGGATCTATGTTGGGGAGGTAGGGGGAGGGAGTGGGCCAGTGTGCGCCCCGTGGGAAGGAGTGAGGGAGTATAGAGAGGGTGTTGAGGGGTTGGGAGATGGGGTGAATAGTTGGTGTCTTACAGTTAAGAGCATGCACCGCTTCAATGGTATGCTCTGTCAGATTGCTTGGAGGACGACGTTCATTGAGGAAGAGATGATGGGTGGCGGACTGGTGGTTATGGCCACAAAACTTACAAGAGTAGTGTGACATGTTGATGAGGATCAGTTTCGCATTTGGTGCGAAACGGATGGCAGCAGGGACCAGGTTACAGTCTTCATCTAGGGGGTGTGGGGTGGCTATAGCTTTGAGGGTGCCATTGCGGGTGCCGGTGATGGGATCTTCAAAGTGGTGAAGGTGGAGAAGCTCCAGGAGGTAGGGGTGGGTTGCTGGGGGAATGACCATGGTGGTGAATAGTGTTGTGATGTTGTCTTTGGTGTATGAGTCATGGATGTGGCGGACTACCACTGTTTTGGCGGTTGGGTCACGCGCAAGGTGGTCTTCGTATTAAGGACAGGTCTGGCGAACGCCTGTGATGAGCTCCTGTTGTCCGTGCTCGTCACGGGAGTGGAAGGGAAGGGCACGCATTGCATCGGGGGTGATGTCAAAATCCACCGCGGGGAGGATGAGCAACTCTCTGGCATATTTCTTGCCGTTGCGGTATATGCTTTCCGCGCGCTGTGTGATGATGGCTCGTACGTGAGAGGGGTGGAGATAAAGGTCACTTTCCAGCTTGCGAAGGAAGGTGTTGGCGGCTGCAATGTGGAGGTGGGCCAGACTTTCTGGCATCAAAAGGTAGAGGAGGCGGCTTGCTGCCGTATCTTTGATGGCAAAGGCTTCCGTAAACGCCGTGGCGTCAGATACAGAACGGTTGAGGGCGTCGCGGGTTTGTGGTTGGTGTGAGTGGGGTGGCAGCAGCGCGGGCGACCTGTGTTCCTGCTGCTGGGGTGGGGGTAGGGTTGTTGGTTGCGGTGAAGGTGGGAGTAGTGGTGTGCGCTACGTTGGGGTTGGCGAGGGTGGCGGCGGGGTTGATGTTAGCCGCGAGTAGGGCCTGCATGCTGAAGGTGGGTGATGGGCTAATGGGCGTTGTCGCGGGTGGGTGTGGTAGGGTGGGGTGGTGGGGAGGGGTTGACGTTGAGGGGAGCATTGGGTTGGGGGGGTCCTGAGATATCATGCGGCGGTTTGCAGCCGAGTCCTCACTATCGTCGGTACGTGAGAGTTCGCGTTTGCGGGAGGAGGCCTCGGACATGGATGCGTCGTCCGGAATGAGGGCAATGTTGCCATCCGGCAGAAGCACCATGTTCAGCTCCTCCATGTTAATGTCCATGTTCGTCGCCATTGTAGGTAGGGCGGTGAGAGTGGATTCAACCTCGGAGGTGAGGGTGAGTGTGAGAGGCAACTTGTGCCTACTGGCTGATCTCGGACTCCGTTTATGGAGACGCGTCAGCCAGGTTCTAGAGGGGAGCGAATTGGGTACAAGGGGGCGGGGGTCAGGGAGGGAGGAGGGTATAGCGATGAAGGAGGGAGTGGTGAGTGGGAGGTGGGAGGGAGGGGGGGTGGGGGGAGAAGAGTGTAGAGAGGGATGAGGGGAGGGGGGGTAGGGGGGTGGGCGGGTGCGGGTGGGTGTTTGGGAGAAGGGGGTAGCAAGCTTACCTTAACCAGGGAGTTGTAGTTATGTAGGTTGGATGATAGATCTCGCTTTCCCTGGTGTTGCCAATCGGGCGGCTTGTGTGGCTCCACGTGGGTCATGTGTTGGCGGTGGTAGTAGATGGATTCCTCGCTAGGCTGGGGGGGCAGGTAGTTTGGATGGAGGAGGGTGGAGGAGCATTTTGTGGTGAGGGGGGGCCTGTCTTGGTTGGAGGTTGCAGTGCGGGTCACTTGCGGTTCTTATGGAGAGAGGGGTGGGTGGTGTTGGGGGTGCGCTCTTTTGGGTGGGCCGATGTGGAGGGGAGGATCATACATGTTAGTTTCGGCCGTTGAGATGTCAGGTTGTGATTGGCGGCCCACTGGAGTTAGGCTGGAAACTGTTGAGATCTCAGTTTCCTCTATCAACTTGGAAACTGTTGGTGCCGAGGTTTAGGAAAGGGGAGGTGAGCGGGTGGCGTAGGGTTTTTGGGAAGTGCTTCGTTCGTCTTGGCATTGTGGAGTGACGTGGGAGCCACGTGGCAGATTGGGGGGTTGAGGGATCAACACTGAGCAAGCCGTAGTGTGTAGATCGGGTTGTCCATGGGCGCTGGCTGTTGCATGGCTGGGCGGCCATATTGAGGGCGGGCTGTTGTGAGGGTGTGTGGTGTATTGTGTGGCCGAGGTCTTGGGAGTGCCAGGTGGGGCAGCGGTCAGCCGTGGTGTTTTGGGTGGCCTCTGAGGCAGCGGAGTAAGCAGGTGAGTCGGGTTTCGAGTGACGGGAGTTGCATGTGCCGAGTGAGCGTGGTGGAAACGCGACAATGGGTGGGTGGCGGTAGTTGTTTACGTGGTGTGGGGATAAGTTGAGGTGGCGATGGGTTGAGCACGGGTGCTGGGGCGGGGGGCAAGGGGCGGCTGGGAGGGGTTGCATACAGGGGGATTCCAGCAGGTGGGGTGAAAGGGTTTCAGTCGACAGAGTTTGCTTAGCTTGCGGCGACATCTTGTACGGTAGATGAGGGGGTTTGATGGCAGCCGGATTCTCTGTTTGGGGCGTTTATGTGAGGGTTTGAGGGGTTTGTTAGTCTTTTGCGGTCTTGTAGAGAGGTTGGGTAATACGCTTAGCACTGGGAGGCACGTACCGACTAGCAGACCGAATGCTGCAGTGGCGGGCTCTGTCTGCGGTACCCCGGCTGAACCGTCGCGGTAGCGATGCCTAGGGTACTGAGGCACGTAATCTCGTTCGTGGGATTGGTGTTGAGGGAGGGTTAGGATAAAGATAAAGAAAAGGGGGGGAGTGAGCATACGACTAGCGCAGTCCCAGTCGTGGGAGGCCTGTCGTGGCCGTTGCCGTGGGGGTCGGGGCGGTTGATGCTTCTGGGCCTGGTTAGTCTGGTGTCGGTTGTTAGCTACAGGGTCGGTATGTCCGTTGTGTCCTGGCGGCGGTGTGGAGCGTGCGCTGGGCGAAATGCGCGTATGTGGGGAGAGCCGGGGCTGGGGTCCTGGCTTGGGGAGGGCGGCAGAGGTTAGATACACGCGTTGAGTGGGGTTGGTGAGGCGCACGAGGTTCGGCTCTCGTGGAGAGGCTGCGAGTGCTCTCGGCTCTCGTCGTGACATGTGAGGCGCGGAGGCTGGAGCCATCGTGGGCTCGATCACACCCTATACGTAGGTAAACAGATAGGCGGTCCAAAGGCCCCGCTCCCATGGCCTCCTGCCGAGAGGACAAAATAGCTCATGTACCAATAAAACTCAAACCGGGACTCACTTTTCTTTTTTT
Source organism: Penium margaritaceum (assembly GCA_023375785.1). Classification (NCBI taxonomy): domain Eukaryota; kingdom Viridiplantae; phylum Streptophyta; class Zygnematophyceae; order Desmidiales; family Peniaceae; genus Penium; species Penium margaritaceum. Next base: position 62,263 of record SZWC01006440.1, read on the forward strand.
TGTCCCTTGGTCGTAACCTTTGGGAACGGAGGGGTCTCCTAGACACCAAAACAAGCCCGAGGATCGAGCCCGACCCCCCAAAAGATTCAAAGACTATATAGGGTGGGGTGTTTCCACCAGCGATGGAAATTGGGTGTGAGTTGGATAATCATGCTGACCCTTGCTTTCCGTGCGCTGCACAGGAAAGGGGCATTTTCGATGGCATTTCGAAGGGCCTGGGTTCGTCGTGTTTTTTGCCATCCTGGTAGGAGGGAGTTCAAACAGAGTATGGCATGTTGTATGTTATCTTGTAAGGCATGGGGTATGGTAGCAATGAGCGTGATTGTGGGGTTGTATTTGGGGTGTGCCTAGCGTTCCTGCCAGATACGATGGAGAATTGTGGCCCGGGTGATGTCCCACAATGTCCTATCTTATGTAGAGCTAGTTGGTCCAAATAAGATGTTGCGTAGGTGAGGATTGAGCTTGGGGAAAAAGGCAGCGAAGAGAGAGCAGAGCCGCTTTGTCATCGGTTGGATGAGTTCATATTGTACGAAACAATGCTCAATAGTTTCCGGTAAGTGGCAGCGTGGACAGAGGGGGGAGGAAGGGGGTGGGAGGAACCGATAACCATTGTTGACTGAAATGGATCGATAGAGCATCCGGAGTATAATGTCTTATGTGCGGATGCGGAAGGGGCTTTGCATTACACTCTCGTGTATGTAGCGCCAATGGAACTCAACCTTGGGGTAATTCTCTTCCCACTTTGGTTTGAGTGGCACTTGGTTGATCCCTTTCTGGGAATACGTTGTATAGGTCATGAAGGGTCACTCTTGTTCTTCCCACACGATAACTTGGGACGTCCTGCTGGTGGAGTGTGCTTAGGAAGATTCCGTCTTGGACGTATACTGGTGTGCTGATGGAGCCATGTAATGGCCGATGGTAAGCCCATGGATGTTCGCAAAGTTTCCCGGTGATGGTACAAACTTGGAGGGGAGCACCCCATATTTGGTTGTCTCTTTGGTATAGTTTGTATATGATGCCGAGAGGGAGTCCGGTTAGTGAGGTGAGGGTAATGTATGGTGTACATTTGTGCATATCCATTAAGAGTGGCAAATTGGTCATGATAGCAACCCAAGTGAGGGGTAGATTCTGGTGGACTTTGTCTAGGACAGAGAGTTGACTTCGTGTTGGTTCTTTCCCTAGATCTTCTAAGAGCTCATCCCTTTGAAAGAGGTGGAGAACTTGGATTTTCTAGGTCAAAAGAAATCGTTCTCGCAAGGGGATGACAAAGGGTTCAGAATTGGAGTTCATAAGTCTGTTGTAAACTACATATTTGAGGCTTACATCCGGCCATGTGAGGTGAGGGGGAGAGATGCTAGGGTCCGTAGCCAAGAAGCAAGAGAAGATTCTCTGCCATCGGCTACTGATATTCAGGGTGCGGAGGTTAAGGATAGCAGGATGAGAGAGGAAGAAGTGTCCCTAGTTGGGTGGACGTTGTGTATCCAACACTGTTTGCTTCCACTTATCTCAAGATTTTTGTAAGAATTCATAGACACATTTTGCACTTTGTGCGCTCCTGAGATGTGGGGTCCCTATGACGTGAAGCCCTTGATTCAATTTTGAAAAAAAATGGTTTTTTGTGTGTAGAGGTGAACAAATTTTTTCGGGTCTTATGGGACCTGATGTGAAGAGAGGAACGGGGTCATTGAATTGGTAAGAATGTTGAGGAGGTCATCAGGTGGAAGGAGGGTGTATGAGTAGTAAAGGAGCTTGGGATTCAAGTGGGAGTTAGAAGCAATAAGTTTTGTTTGGAGTGGGCTACGAAAGTTATTCCACAGAGGGATAGCGGCTTTGATATTGGTCAATATGGGTTCCCATGTTGAGCGTGCCTCAAGCACATAGTGAAATTGTATCCCAAGGATGCGTACTGGGCCATGGGAGATTGGGTATGGCCGTCTAGTAGGAATCCTCGTGTGGTTTCCAATTGGTAATATGACTGTTTAAGTGGGGCTTACCTTAAGGCCGGTGTGATTGGCGACTGCAAAAACGTTGTCGGGTTTGATTGAGTTCCCGAATCGACCAAATTAGTAACGTTGTACTGTCGTCATATCTTGCAAACCAACAGTAGTCAAAAGATAATGAGGGCACTCCGTAGAGATGGTACTCGAGGTATGCGCATATTGGCTCCATGGCGTAGATGAAAAGAAGGGGTACGATGGGGCATCCTTGCCTGACACCTGAGTGGAGGGTGATGGGGGCAGATAGGTGTCCATTGATGAGAAGGCGTATGGTAGTGTTTTTGTGAAGAAATTGAATCCACTTCAAGAATTCGAGCGGGATTCCAAGATGGAGTAAGGAATGCAAAAGATATGGTCTTCTGAGGGTGTCGTATGCTTTTTCAAAATCTGTACCTAGAGAATAGAGTTGTTTTTTTGTTTTGAATGGCCCAATGTTGGACGTCGTGTAGTTGGTAAGTGTGTGCTATATGTTTCTTCCTTTGACAAAGCCGGTTTGATCTTGGTGGATGATGTAGGGAGGTGCTCGGTTCAGGCGAGTGGTGAGGATTTTTGCCAAGATCTTGTATTCTATAGTGAGGAGCGATATTGGCCTGTAGTGAGCAATTTTGTCTTTGTCTCCTTTCTTGGGGATGAGCGTGGTCATGGCTACTATAAATTGATCATGCGTAGAGGGGTTGTTGAGTATCTTGTAATAGAAGAGACGAAGGGATGCCGGGAGGTTACTCTTCAGCCCAAAGAGGTGACGATAGACCTCCCCTGGGAGTCCGTCTGGGCTTGGGGCCTTGTGACGCGATTGACTGAGGATGCTATCAACAATCTCCAATTCAGTGATGGGTGCAATGAGCATGTCGATGATGTGTGGAGGGAGGCATTTTCTTTGGTCCGTGGGCATGATCTTTAGGTAGGTGTCGACATGTCGTGGGGGTTTGTAGATGTTTTGGTAGAAATTAATGGCGATAGCCTCAATTTCCTTTTGGGAGTTGGCCTTGCAGCCTGTGGACGTGGTAAGTTCTAGAATTGATGTCTGTGCTTTGTGAGCCATAATGAGGGAGGTAAGAGTGTGAGAGGGAAGGGTGGCTTGGGGGTGCCACCGAATATCGACAATTTGGTGGAGAAAGTTGATGCGTGTCAAGAGGTACCGGTTAAGGAGGGAATCTAGCCGGGTAAAACTCGCAGTTGTAATGGGGGAGGGGTTGGTCACTTGTAGGCGTCGGGCTGTTGCAAGTTGGTGTTGCATGTGGGCAATTGTTTTTTGTGTTCTTCTAGCTTCTTGTTGAATATAGGACTTAAGTGAGCGGGTGAGAGTAGCTTTAGAGGAGATCCAATCATCCGAGATGAGCGTGTAAAGATTTTGGGCCCATGTTTGTGGAGTAGAGAAGTATTGAGTCGCTAGTAACCTTGTCCCTTTTTTGGGAGTGTAGTGTGGAAGCAAAGATCGACATAGTTTGCTGCGGCAAACTGAGACTCAAACTGAGACTCTCATCAGCACATTCTTTGGAAGAAAAGCAACCATCCGCCCATGGTTTGGAAGAACAGTAACCATCTACACATGGTTCCAAAGGGAATCAACCATCTGACCTCAATAGTTCCACTTATCAACGGAAACCAATACCAGCGTTATATCCGTGGTGTCGTGGGAACTTTCTTGCTTTCTTTGAAGTGAACACATGTTTTGTGTTTGCTTTCTAAATACTGTATAATCATGCGCTACATGTCTAGGAATGCGACATCCATTGAATAGACTTTTTTACAAAAATGATTTGGTTTGGCGGTCTTTACAAACCCCAAGCAATGGTGGCTATTACTCTATATGTGAACCATGTACTTCTCTTATAATTCAATAACGTTCGTTAGAGCCGAGTACATGCCGCCAAAACAAACACAACAACGGATGTGTGGATTACATGTTGTATGCTCAACCTATATGTGCACAAAGAGGACGGTCGCAATCGGGTTTATTCCAGCCCCCACGTCCGACCATAACAAGGACTTGTTGCAAACCAATTATGATGAACAATGTATGGGTCCATGACATGTGGCCAAACAGGCAAACGCTTTGGACATGACAGATTGAGTCATCAACTTGCTCGTATGGTCATGGGTATAAAGGAACGATCAAGGGCTATTCACGAGGACGGCTGAACCCCCCCCTTCAGTCGTGAATCAGTTTTGGAGTCTCTGGTGCACACCGATGACCATGCAAGGGCATTGACATTCGTGGTGGAGCGACAACATGGCCTTTACTCTAGTATTCAAGCAAGGTGAGTGGATGTGAAGGGTGTGTAGGCATTTCGATGTAGGAAAAAAATGCCTAAAAAACCATTCTTGGTGCTATGGCACCTTAAACCCGAGCCACTGCCTCAAGAGTGGAGGATTCTGCCTCCATCTGATGCATGCGTAGTCAGCCGCCTAGGCCGCCAACTCGATAATTCGTCTCATGTACCAAGCACTACGTCCAAATACTTCCACGCTCTCACCTCCACCCGTATACACGATGCTATTCTCAATTCGGTAGTGAGTGTGGCTTGTCCGCGGTGTCTTTGTACCACATAATACACATGCTACCTCCCAATCCATAAGACACACAAGCCACTAGCACCACCTCAATATCAGTACCTTCCGATCCAAGGCAGCGCAACCTTGGTTGCCCATCAGGACCCACATCTCCAAAGTGGCAAACCCACTCTCAAGCTTGTGGCTCCATCTACTACACCACTCGCTTCACCACCACCTACAACCCCATCTATGCCACATGCTGAACCAACAACTACACTGCCTGCTACACCACCAGCTACACTGACCATAATACCACCCACAGCTCCTCCCCCTACACCACCTGGTACGCACCATACAAGTCCTAACAATGCCACATATACCCGTGCCCACAGTTAGCTAGCTCAACACACTCACCACAATGAGAATCCTACCTGCTCCCATGCTTTGTGTCCATCTATGCATCATCAGAAGGTGTGTCCGTCACCAAGTAATCCCACTATTTATGGAAACAAGAGAATTTAAGGCATGGCCCCACCACCACATCATTCTGTCTCTCAAGGTCCCCTTCATTGTTTTCGTGTAGCGCCAGCTCAAGTCTAGCCCCCACCTCTAGCATGACACACTACGAACATTGACTATGGTATGAAAGAAGAACTCTTCTTCTATCAGGTTGGGCATTTGGAGAATGAAGAATAAGAAAGGTACTAGAGTGAGGATGTAGTAGAGAGTGTGCAATTGCATTGGATTGACCCTCGCTTCTTAGAACAAATCGATGCTCATCCCTATATGCATTTGTCATGGGATACACATCAAGTCAAATCTAATAGTATTTCCTTAGATAATTTTGGTATACCGAATGAGACTTGTCTTTGTTCCTAATGATTCCCCACCCGCACATTTATGTTTCAACCTTCGAGAACCTCATCATTTTTACAACTATGTTGTGTGACCAGTCTTTGTTTGCATTCGTCACCAGGTTTTCTTTGTTTGCTTTTGTTTTGCCAGATACGTCACACACCTCCCCGTATGGCACAAGAAAAGATAAGAAGGGCAACATTGACGACCTTCTAAAGGGGCAAAAAAAATGAACGTGGCTAATCATAAGGGAAAAATTAAGGACTTCATGATTCCACATCATTTTAAGCAGTTGTGGGTCCTTAGTCAAACTGTGATGCACTAATGTTCATTGTGTAGAGGAATTCACACACTATTTTACGTCGAATATTCATACAGTTGTAAGTTCCAAGCTCAGGGTTATGACACAATCCCAGGTCATTGAAGGCCACTACTACATGCCGATGATTAGGCTTAGAAGTCAAGCTTGAACAATAAGATGGATCTCCTGGAACGTTTTTACGCAAATGGGTGTAGATCCCATAACTCCTCCAGCTCTGATACGAGTGAACATTTAGTCATTAATGAGGGTGAAGGTGGCAAACTGCATGCTTTACTATGCCCGCTTAGTAACATAGGCACAAGTGATGGGCGCCAAGGTCAATTCATGGTGCTATTTCTTGTCGGTATTTAAAGAGGTGAAAATGGCTCATAAGAAGTACTGCTTGTGCAAACTTCTTCCCTCAAATGTACAGTCCAATTTCTCACCCATAAATGTCCGTGTTTGTGCAACTAAAACGTATAGACCCCGTAACTCATGCCTCGGCTAAGATGGAAAATAAAGACAAATGCAAGTGGGCTTTGTGGCCCTCGAAGCCACATATCTTGGCTTGGAATACTCACGTCGTATCATAACCATGTATAGAACATTTTCAAGGAAAGCACACAAGCAAGTCATGATGAACATTCATTTTCTTACACAAATGATCATGCATAACACATGGCCCTCTTTCGCAGTGAAAAGGTCTACTACTTTCTGCAAAGGCTATTGACTGACAAACGATAGAATATTGTGAAATTCAATAAGGCGGTAGCCCCCACCCCCGTAAAAAGACTCATAAACACTTCCGCGATGGCCTATGACCTCGCCGTTGTCATGGAGGCACCCCAGTCTATGATGGTGCGAGGTCCAACTTACATGCGTCGAGGGATGGACCTCCGGCGCTTGACTTGTGGATGTAGTTGCAGGCGCAAGTTTGGCCAGCCTTGTCAACACACATGTGAAGTGATGATGGAGGTGGGCAAGGTTCTAATCGTGTGCATGGAAGTCAACCAAACACTTAGGTACTAGAGAAAGACAAACTACAATCCCATGCCGTCTAAAGAAATCAAGGGTGTCCGCACGACCCATTCCGCAAAGTACTACCAGGATCGTGCCGAGACCGAAAAAGGTCATGGAGTGCCCACTTGGAGCATGAACCACTCCATAAGTGCATCTTCACTTTCCAAAGCTATTGACACAATTGCCACAAGAATAAGTGCTCCAACCTCGCAACATCTCCTCCATATGTGCTAGAAACAGCGCTTGAGGCTTGTTGTGCAGAAGCAATAGTAGGAGTGGGATGAAAGAGATAAACAACGGCACATGGCATAGCAAGCGAGCGTGTGGAAACAAAAGGCTCTTTTATTGAGGACTCTTACCTAGATGACTAAGATCCAAAATATAATCCTACGATTACTTCCATAGGGAAGGAGGTTCATGAGGTAACAAAAAAACGTTAGACGAAACCTTTTGCAACAATGATAAGTATGACTACCTTGGATACCTAGCACAGACAAAACGAGGGTTCCTTTTAGAATAGGACTATAACATATGCATTGTCAGGTTAATGGAATATGACTATAAAATGATGTAGAATATAAGACAAGAGAAGATAATAAGGAAGATACAGATGTTGATAAATATTATGAAGAAGAGAGAAAAAAGGACAACCATGAAGTGTGTGGTATGGATGCACTTGGGATTGAAGGTAAGCACGTATGTCCCAAATCTTACATGCAACGTATCTCACACAAAGTTTTCCTTATTCACTGACCACCCTCGTAAACATTACCAAAACTTCATTATGTCGTATTTCAAGGTACAAGCCTACAATCGCTCCAAAAATTTCAGTTCATGGAAGAGTACAGACCCTAATGTCTTCAATTTTGGAGGCATTACTAATCTCAGGGATGAGTGTATGTACAACATGCAAGAGATTTTATCTGTCTAAACGTAGTGTTACGACATGTTGTCAAACCCTATGTGTATGTTTCGATATTTTGTCAGGCCATGCATCTTGAAGGAATCCTTTACACATGCATAATAAAATTTCCTTCATAACAAGGCTTACAATTTTAGTGTCTCCAATGATATTGAAATGTTTTAGATTAGGAACCTAGGTACACAAATGGAAGGTGCTTCAAGGCACAATTTCTACGTTACCACAAGCCAAAGAGTATTTAAATCCAGAATAATATCATTCCTATTTCTCTGTAATACATTCAGCAAAAGTAAATGAAGGGCTTTGAATCCTCCTAAAAAATGTATATACTAAGTACATTCTTATGTAGTTTTGGTACCTGCTACATGTTATCAAGTTGCACCAGGAATGGAGACATTTAATGGTAAAGCTGTATGAAACCACCTATCCAGATGCCTATGACATGGCACACTCTATTTAGTGTTTTCCCAAAGCCATATTCTAAGATTTAGCTACTGAATTTTGAGATAGGATCGTAGTGACCCTTAGTCCAGCCACGGTACCTGGTTGTCGTGGACAGTTGTGTCCCATTTGCGACATCATTAGATGCATTCAAACGCTCCACCCCCTTTTGCAGAATTGGCTTCTGAATTGCAAGAGAGGTCCATTGAATTAATCGAAAGCCAGGTCATACATGTATTTCATTCATATTGAAAACATAGTTCAAACAAAATTGATCTTCAGAAAGTTAATTTTCATAAGTGTTTGTAGAGGTATGTTGCTCTTCCTTACATGGAAAATCAGTTATGTAAAAATTCTAATAAATACATGAGACACCTCATATAATAGTGTTTATTGTGCATCATTTTTTCCCTATACACCTGATGTTTTAGTATAAAAATTAACTACATTTTTACGTACCATACCGTGTCCTTCCCATCCACACAATTCAGAGTTGAGTAGACCAGAGGGGATATGCATGGACCCAAGGCTACTACTGAGGAGGGCACCAAACGCGTTGAGAATCGGAAGGGTTCACACACATGATGTTACACATGTAAAAATGGGTCACTACGACGTGGTTGTACGTTTTTTGAGTCCCACATGTGCTTAAGCTTATTCCACTCGACGCAAACATCTATTGGACCATCGTGGACGGGGCGGGTTCATGACTCACTATGCATCCACTTGAGAAGCACCCGTATTGCCTTCCCACAATGAGACCAACGACATACGATGACTCATCAATGATAGGTGATTTTGGCAAGACATGTTTCTGCTTCAGGTTAGTGATGTTAAAAGATAAATGGAAAACAAGATAGACATCCCTTAGGTAATGTTGCTTATAAGAAAATTGAGCATTGAACTTAGCCATCTGACTTACCTATTACACTATCTCCAAACAACGAGAAGGAAATGTATTAGAAAAAATCAAATTTTAAACATGATGTGGATTGCATCATCATCAAATCTTATCACACATGATGTGTTGTCTACCTATCTCTCAGAAAGGATGTGTTGAAGTGCTAAAAAATACAAAACCTACCACAAAAGGATGGGTCCAAATGGACCCATGGCTTCCAATGAGGTGGGCACCATATCGCACGGCAATGAGGTCGTTTTACACCTAGGGGCCAACACATGTTGTATGGGTTGGCAGGAGGTGGGCTTCATCCCTTTGAGACCCACTAGCGCTTGATGTTGGCCCATTCAATCTACCAATCATACAATTCCATGGTACAAGAATCGTCTACAACACATGACCATTTCACCAATTGCCACAATGGACGACCTTTTAGTAATATATGGTGCCAGGGGGTCATGACTTAGGTTTGTATTGTGTCGAGTGACAGAGAACTTCATGATGGAGTAGGCTTTGCATTTCAAAAGGTCTTCTCATATTGGTTCACACTTCAATAAAGCTTTCCATTCTCTTTAACAATATCATACCAAGTATGGTGAGACACCAATGAGGCAGCAGTTGGCATACAGAATTTTCACAGTTCATGACAACCTCCACGGTTGACACGACTGGTTTTTTACCATTGTTTGACATGTGCCTATTGTCTCAGCGCTCACATGATATTCATGCAAAATAAACACAAACTTGCATTAGTTTGCATAGAACCTTGGCGTGAAACACACTAGTTTTTGCACAGCAGTGGAAGTCCAAAGTAAAGCATCCACGTCTCTTCAACTAGTTTGGGCATGAATCAGTGGCTATATACATCGGTTTTGCTCCATCACTATTCAACTTTCAAAAAAATTTGGTTGGGCTACGGAGCTATTTCTTTCTTTAAATTCATCCATGGGTAATATTTTTAGTAGTTTGGGTCTTGTTTCTTTCTTTCAATGTATTCATAGTAGCGTTATCTCTCATGGTCCATTGATACCTATGTTATATCGTACATGACTTTACCATATCAAAAATGTAGGTCCCAAAACTAGGTATATGTGACTTCCAACCTTCATTGAACCAAGGTATAAACAATGGATAAAGAAACAATTTCCACCTCACAAGTTGCACACACTCCATTGATATGAAACTTCACAAATAATGCTTTGGAGTTTTTGGATTTAATCCCATTTCCACATCATTTGTGTTGGAATATAGCATGTCAATAAATCTACTAATAATCATTGTATGTACAACACTTGACACTTTGAAGATGTCATAAGGAGGGGAGAAATCAAAATACAACATATCTCTTCCCAAAGAAAAAGGAACTCATTCACAATAACAACATTGCATGTGCACCATGATAGAGTGCTCACATCATCATTCTTGTTGAACTATCACAAACCTCTCTTTTAAAGGTTTGAATGGGGTTTGGTATGGGTTTTCATGGGTCCCAAAGACACCCTCTATGTTGGATTGTTTAAAAGACTTCAAGAATATAGTGGGGTGCATTTTTATAAAAATTCTAGACATAGGAAAGTTTTATGGAATGTGAAATATTTTTAACAAAATACATTTTAAAGGAGATGTATGTTCCAAACCGTCAACCAACTACATGAAAGTTTCCACAATTATATTCTAGTTGACTCTCAATGCATCCTTCTTGCATTCATGGAGATAAATATGCATAGCCAAACTTAAATTATAGTACTTGTAGAGTAACCAGCATTCTAGAGACCTAAGCATTTCTAGGAGGTGTTTCATAAGGCTTTGATTTGTGCTTTGAAAGGTTGAGATGCATAGGCACAAACCAAAGGAAAATATATGTAAAAATTTTGAAGACTTATTGGTTGAATTTTAGAGCATGCTAGACTATATGGAATGAGGCAAACCTCTGTTCTCCCATCTTATATGGTTCATCACTGCAGGTGGTTAAGTTGTTGCATCACCACCTAGGTGGTTACATAACGTCCTAAGTGGATGCATAACCAACTTCGGGGTTACGAAGTTGATGGTAGCTTATGAAATTTGGATGATGACCTGAATGTTGTGCGTTGTCCTTCGATTTAAAAATATAATCGCAGTTGAATTGGTCAAAATGAAGTTTAAGATCACTGACAAAGATAGAACATTGAGGGGGATGTTGTAAAACGACCCATTTCGATTTTAAAGGGTCACAAACTCCTAAGAGGTCACCTTAGATGATGAGGAGGTAAGGAAATGAACATGACCTCTTTGATTTTGAAGAATCATTTTTTTTCCATCTAGAGCAGAGAAAATGTAGCACAAAATGGTTTCAGCCCAAACCCAACTAGAAACCCTACGTATCTGTAAATGAACACCTCTAAAACTCCAATACCATGGGGCCTAGCAAATGCTCGTGGAATAAAACCTAAACCCTTTAATGTTCTTTAGGGTAAAGGCTTTTTTGTTGTTTGGATTGATAAAAAAGGTGGGTTGAGTGCTAAGGGAAAAAATAAGAAAATTGAAAAATGATGCCTCCTCTCAATCTATATTAAGAAATGGCGTTCTTTTACATGTTAACCCCTTATAAAAGTGTATCCTCTTTCGTTTTGTTCAAGCTTCACCCGTGAAAAGGATAGAAAACCCCATGTTATAGTAAGGGTTTATGCATCATAAGGGAAAGCTCAACGCTGAGATCTCACAAGGGAAATAATTTAGGTAACCTATGTCTTATTCTAGAATGCAAAAAGACCTTGTCACTTGACACTCCTCTTCATACTTCAACGACAATGTATGTTACTACTTAAAAGTGGTGAGGGAAACCTATGACTTGTTCTAGAATACCAAAGATGAGGTATTGAGATTTCTACTCATGGGTTTTGGAGCTGGCATCTTTCGATGTATTTATATAACAAAGAAAACACCATTTTTCTTTTTTTTTTGTAACCAGCAAGGACCTCTAACACCCTGAAAGGATCAAATGGGTACTAATTAAAAAATAGTTTGACTTTAATAAATTAAAAAACCATGCTTTCACACATGATTGCACAGGCTCCCTTTCTATTCTATATAGAAGGAAGACTTCACATGACACAAGGTAGAAAATACTACTACATCCTTCGAGTTGAAGTATTCATTTATCGATTGAAGCTCAATTCTCCCCTTTTGTGCTACCTTTTTCGCAAACGTTTACCTTTTTTGCTACTCCAAAAAAAAATTAAAAATGATATTTTCAATGCGTACAATATAGACGTCCATCCAAAAAATACATAATTTACTGGAAAAATAAATAAACATTGAAATTAATTATGAGTTCCTTGTAGTACATAAATATGCACATGAAACTTTTAAAATGAGTAAAAAATGCTAACATGTATGACAAGAATCTAACAATGTGTGAACCCATAGTTCTTGATATCTCAAACTTATAAACTCTATCATTTCATCCCTATTCTAGAATGAATTTGTGCTTATCTATTATTCATACAGGGAATGTGATCATGTTTCAGCTTCATTCCTTTTGTCAAGAATTCGAATGCCACATTCAACATTAAGGAATGAGAACCATCCCTGATCAATATTTAACTTCATTATACCCAAAAGAATTCAATATCAACATATTCTTCAAGTTTTGTGAATATGCAAGAAATTTGTTTCCACATTACCTTCATAAGGTGAAAGAAGTTGTTCACCTTTCATTAACCTAGCAAAGTAAGGTGTTCCACTTGAGGAAGATGTTGTGAGGTTGATTAAAAATGAAAACCTTCCTTCATCGCATTAATGAAATACTGAAAGTTACTTATTATTTATTCATATTAAGATAAAGAAACAATTCTAAAACCACGATGATTATCCAAAGTTTTCCCAAAACAAATGTAAATAGTTGCTAGCTCACCACGTGATCATACACATAAAAACGAGTCTTCATCAACTTATCACAACATAGTTAGCACTAATTGGAATTATTATTCATCAATTCAAGTTAAACAACACTAAAACAATAAAAAAATGTATGACCAAGCTAATAATCAATCAATTTCCAATATGAAAGAAATCGTTTTTCTTTGCTTCTACATAAGACGTTCACTAATGTGCACCATTAGCTGAATGAAATAGGTGAAATACAATAGTTCATATATATTCAAACAAGGTCATATGAGAAGTTTATAAAACTTCATGTTTGGCTTCATAAAGTTCATGAATTAACACATCAAGTACGACCATGATGTATTTTTAAATACGTCTTCATGTCAACAATGTTTGTTGAACAATATGAGTAATATTATCTTGTTCTCAATTTTACATCGTAAGCAAGATATAGTGTGAGATAAAATTAAACCATGATTAGAGTTATTTTTTGCATCATAAAAAAGAAGCTTATGAAAAAACGTCTATTCTTATGACCTAGAGGCATGTATCATTTTACAAAAGATGGATTCCTCTATGGCTGGAACTCTAACTTTATGAAAAACGTGATGAAATAAAGTAGTTGTCCTTTTGTTCCTTCCATTTTCAAGGAATTGTCTAATCCTTCCATTCACCAGTTTTAGGCCTTGTAAGATTGAGGTGTTGATTCACAAACGAAATCCCACATTTCCCTCTTTTTTTAAGTTTCCCTAAGACATGTCATGACCCCTCCCTAATGAATACTAAACATCTTCAATATTTTGGTGGAAATTGCATCTATCAGATGTCATTTTCCTGTCTATGGAACTCAATGTTTCAACAAAGTGAATATTCACATGTTTCGCTTTTGAGTTAAATGACTCATGCCTTAAAATGTTGTCAAATGCCAAACATGAGCCATCCATAAAATCTTATCAAATTTATAATATATTTATTCAATTATGGAACTTCTATTTCATCATTAATAGAATGACTAGCCCAAACCAATTATTTTGTGAATCTTATAGAGAAAAATGTTTGTTATAAAGTGAAGGAAGCAATGTAAGTCTTTGTGGATGAAACGTGTTTCAAAATTTTGGTCGTTCATCTTTCATGCACTTGTAGATTATGTTAAAAATTAAAAATCATAAAAAAGGATTTATGAAGGATAGCTACCTCAAGAATGGAAGTCTCAGTCATTCTCGTGAATAAGCAACAACTTTTGCAGATAGAATGGTTTCTTAAGAAAATTCATGCTTGTTTCATCTTGGTTCTATTAGGTTGAATACCCATCATTTCAGTCAAAGAATGCCTAGATGATGGTTTTCTTTGCATTGATACAACACTTTTTTTAAATCGATCAATAGTTTTGCTTCTGATTTTGAGAAATCCAAAAACCACCATCGTAACATCCTTTAAGGACTCATTTTTTGTACAATATGTTGATTAAAAATATTCATGTTATGAAGGAATTCGATGATTCTCTTCATGAAAAAATCTACATACGTTCTCTAGTTCCTGAGTTTTGTATATGAGTTTTAAGATGTTAATCGTGCACATTAGTGCACAACTCTTGAACTTATCATTATGTGAAACAATTGAGAAAATATGAGTCTCCATTATTGTTTCACACGTTTTTGGTGGTTGAATTTCACGAGAACGAACATGCAATAGAAATAAATCTTCTTTTTGTATAAGCATGGAGGAATGAATCAACGTTTGAGATTTCAAAACTATAGCCATGATTGGTGTACCACCCTATTACCTTTTACTTGGATTAACATCTTTTGTCAAACTCTCAACCTCATCATTAAACCTTTTACTTATGATGCTAATGTCCTTGAACAATGACTAGTAGCCACTTACTATGTTTTTAGAGGAATATTTTGGCGAATTGTTTGTTTATTATGACATATTTATAACTTTTCTCTTCTCAATTTTTTAATCTTGTATTTTTCCTTTTGCATAAGATGTTACCAAATCAAATTCCCTATTCAAGAAAAACAATTGCTTCCTGAATATGCTACACCAAATAACATGACAAAACTTCCATGTGCACAACTCTTTCAAAAATATTTATTTTGTTATGTCGTGCAACTTAAAAGGTAATGTTAACCCACCATCACCTTTGTTGTAGCCTCCAAAGATGATGTTTTCCACGCTTTTGGGTGCACTCAACATGCGATCATGCGGATATTGGCTTGGGGTTGTTGTGTGCTATAAGTTCCACATGAATTTCATTCACTTCCAACTTCTCCATTGCAATGGTTGGCAAAAGGTCGACATTAAATAGGACTTGTTGTTTTCAAGTTATGGGTTGCAAGAATGTGAATTTAAGGGGACATGGTTTCGTTATTCATTTTTTCATGCATTACCATTTTGTTCTGATTTATGTTAGAGGAGAGCATGTTGGAACATTTGTGCAAGCTTAGAGGGTTCATTTTATTCTTTTAACCTACAAGTAGGTGCAGAATTTTACTCAGTTGAATTCAGCCATATCCAAATTTACGAGAAAATTGGGTATTGCACATTGTAAGAATGCAATTATTGTTATCTTTGATTGCATAATGTGGATTTTGTAGGCCTACATAAACCGGTGATGTAACTTGAAACGAGAGTGCCTGGAAAATGGGCCATATGCATATCCTGGAATTTTTTTGTAAAAACCATTCTTATAGCGAATAACAAAACCATTTCTCCTCAAATTTGCATTACTTTGTCTATAGCTATCTTGAAGGAATGTCGTTAAATTTCCTTAAATTTAAGGAATGTAGACTTTCCACCTCCCTTCAATTCACATTCGTTATTTAATTGTGTTCGTGAGAGGGGTTGAAGCAAAAGCGACTGCTTGGTCAGTGTCAATGCAGAACCTCATCTTCTTGAAAATATTTATTATGTTTATCCCAAACAGGACCTCAATTGGCTTCTGGTTATGACACTCCTTCAAACCACGAGCTGGTCGCTGCACTCCATTGATGTTCACCCCGGGGAGGTTTTTTTTGGTGACGGTATCTGTGAAGAAGCGGCTTCATCGGTGATTTGAAACGTTGGCCACTCATCTCTTCACGACCGATCGCGTTCACATGAGGCCGATCGCCATTTTTAAGCCGTAGGATGAGGAACGTTGACGCGCCGCTCTGGAGCCCGGTTCACTTAGCAAGGGGACAAGAAGCTCAACCAGTCGTTTGTGGCGATACGGCAGTTTCCAAGTCAGACTGGCAAACGCCCCCAGCTAGTAAGGTCATTCCGTTGATCTTGCCAGGTGAACACCCGTTTATACAGTCCTTCACATACGTAGCTCCTGAAGGAGCGTTCACCTGGAAAGCTGGGCTTTCTCGACATCAATGTCAAAATTTGTTGAATCTTTCGTCATTTCTGATAAGCATTCTTACCCATTTGTTGTGCCAAGAAAGGTTGTAGACGAGAAGGTTGGCTGGGGCGTTCCCGTTAACCGGGGACCTATAAGGCCGAAGTCCCTACCCGTAGTCGGCATCTTCCACTAGGTACAAACATTTGAGGGCCATTGGTGGCATTGATGATGAATGATAGAATATTTTTTTCGGATTCGAAAAGTATGTTCATCTGGTTGGGACATCACGCTCGCCTGTGAGCGAATCCCGAGCTTCTTATATTGAAGCAATGGATCCTTCTATGAACGACGTGGTCTGATCAAGTTCCAGCGTGTAGCTGGCAGGCAGCCAACCAGAACCCCCGATCTAGCACAGGTTCATTCAAGCTGAGGTTGCGGCCGGCATGAGTACTCGCCACCGATCGACAATTCGTGGCCGTTCATGCACCGTACTCTTCGAGCCCCCGATCTGCTCAAGGGGCAGAAAAGGATGTTGCGCCTGGGTGTCGTTGAAATCGGTTGTTGGACGCTATCGGACAGTTCGTTGCGCATTTAGTTGGAGGACATGTGGAGTCCATGAATTGCGGGCCGCCTAGCAATCATCATCATCGCCGGTCAGAAGACTGGCGCAGCCGGTCAGATCCGGAGCGTCTCTTCCCGAACGCGGACGCATGTCGATGTTCCAACTATCCATATCCGCACGTGATTCGTGGAGACGGGGATTGTTGGGCCGATTCCAGTCATTCATCCGTGTTCTGTGTGGGGCCCGCTACGATTGTTGGACGAGCGAAGCCTTGAGTTTATCCGGACGGATCGACGTGGAGTGCCGAGCTACGCAACCCAGGCAACTGTGAGGCTAAAACCACGCGGACAGGAAGTTGCGGTCATCGCTGAAATCGATCGTTGAGTAGCCCCAACGACCGATTCCAACGACACCCAGGCGCACCCGGAAAGTCTGGCACAGGAACGACGATGGCACAAAACCACTCCCGCGTGAACGCATGCAGGCAAGGAGCATGAGCCGGCGGCAATTTCTTTCAGTCGGCTCAAGTGCACCCTTTGCATCGGCACATGCACCGAATCTCAAGGAGAGTCGACAGGCCGAAGAAAATTTCGCTGCACTAGACTAACAGCATCCAACTTCGCGGGGGTTGAAATTGCAGCTCATTCTCATTTGGGTGGCCGGACTTACAAGTTGCCCCTATTCTCGCTCTACCATGTCTAAGACGCCCCAACTCTGAGAAACAGAACTATGTCACCCCCATTCTGGAAACTTATAAACAGGTCACCACCAATTTTAGTGCTCCAGAGAATTATGGCTAGTACACCCATTAAAGATGAGATGATATAAAGGTCTTGCCCAAAATTTAAAAAATAGGGGCACGATGACGATAATATTTAGAATAACAATTTCCTAAAAATCACTTTCAATGAAACCAAACCGTACACCACTCCAAACACTATGTCCACCAATTCCGGCTTCCAGAATTTCTCGCATCTTTGTCGCCTAATTTCACATCTTACGTGTTAACCTTTGTATAAATGTATTATGAGCTCTTAGGGCATGTCTTACATCAGACGATAAGTCGACCATATTACATTTCAGCAGCTACTTCCATTTTTCCTGGCGAGGACATAAAATATAACAGGAAAAACTGCCCATCCTCGTATATTCATCGCGTTGTTTCGCAGTTTCGCTTTCAAACAAGACCCCGGAAGTCATATGTTCGAGCTTCTCTAGGGACGCGTGCTTTCATAGTTCGCATCCTCAACACAAACGAATAATAAACACTCACACCTGATAAATCAGTAGAAAACATCTCAAAAGACTTCCTTAAATGAACACATGTGGATCAAACCTCGCTGACAGACCGCACAGGAACACACCCCACAAGAACACACCCCGACTACCTACAAAACATCCGTGATCACTGTCAGGCAAATTATGTCATAAGACGCACACAAACAAACAAACTTACCTGCATACCGCAAACTATACAACATCAAGAGATAGTATCCGTCGACGTGACACGATTACACAAACATCATCGACCATTTCACCTATGCAAATAAAGTAAAAGAATACACATATTGAACATGAAAAATACATGAAATTTTTTGATAATATGTATACGCATATGTCTATATCTGTATATGTATATCTATATGTATATGTGTATGTGTATGTGTATGTGTATGTCTATGTGTATGTGGTATGTGTATTTGTATGTGTATGTGTATGTGTATGTGTATGTGTATGTGAATGTGTATGTGTATGTGTATGTGTATGTGTATGTGTCTGAATATGTGCATGTGCATGTGGATGTGCATGTGCATGTGCATGTGAATGTGCATTTGCATGTGCATCTGCATGTGCATGTGCATGTGCATGTGCATGTACATGTGCATGTGTTTGTGTATCTCTATGCGTATGTGTATGTGTATGTGTATGTGTATGTGTATGTGTATGTGTATGTGTATATGTATGTGTATGTGTATGTGTATTTGTATGTGTATGTGTATGTGTATGTGTATGTGTGTGTGT
>SZWC01006441.1:0-10481 GCA_023375785.1 Penium margaritaceum
AGTGGAGCTTGTGCATGGCAGTGAGTGGAGCTTGTGCATGGCAGTGAGTGGAGCTTGTGCATGGCAGTGAGTGGAGCTTGTCCATGGCAGTGAGTGGAGCTTGTGCATGGCAGTGAGTGGAGCTTGTCCATGGCAGTGAGTGGAGCTTGTGCATGGCAGTGAGTGGAGCTTGTGCATGGCAGTGCGCGACATGGGACGAGGAGAGTGGTGGAGGAGACCCTCTGGTACAAAGAAAATTGTGTTGCGATTCTCTCTCTCTCTCCACTGGTGTGCAGTTTCGGCGGCTACACTTCGCTGGCTGCTGCCGCGGCGCATCCGGACAAGGTGGCGGGGCTGGTGCTGGTGAACTCGGCAGGCCGGTTTGAGGAAGAGATGGCTGCGTCGTCTTCGTCTTCATCTTCGTCCTCCACATCCTCCTCTTCTTCTTCGTCGCCTCAGACAGCTTCCTCAACAATGCACAAGGGAGGCGCAAGCAGCAGCAATGGTGCAGCAGGTGGCTCGTCTGTGCAGTCTTCGGCAGCAGCAGAGGGGCTGCTGCAGCGGTTGAAGGCGGCGGCATTGGCGGCAGTGAAGCGAGTGGCGGTGTTTGTGGCGTTTGTGCAGGCGAAACAACCCAATAGGGTTCGGCAAGTGCTCAACAATGTGAGTTGCGCTCTTCTGTGTACAACGTCCTTCTGCGCAATACGGGTAGGACAAGAGAAGACGCAACACAGTCTAGTGTTGGAGCAACATGTGCACAATGCAGACAGTTGTCAACAGTGGGAGTCGCAGGCACACACNTGGGAAAGGGGGGGGGAGGGGGTGGGTGAGGGGGGGGGGGAGGCGGGTGGTAGAGGGGGGGGGAAGGGGGGTGGGAATCTGCAGCATGGCACCAAGGTTGAGCCGACTGCTCTTGCTGATGCCAAATGCGCCAGCAAGAAATGAACCATGAGTGAAACATGTCTCTTCAGGCGAAACATATCTCTTGTCCCAACCCTCTGAATCGATGGAGGGCAACACCGTATCCAGACATGCACAACCATGCAATTGAGCAGACGAACAAACGTCTGCTGGAGACTGCATTGCATTGCACTGCATTGCATTGCATTGCACTGCATTGCATTGCATTGCGTTGCGTTGCATTGCATTGCGTTGCATTGCATTGCATTGCATTGCATTGCACTGCATTGCATTGCAGTGCATTGCATTGCACTGCATTGCAGTGCATTGCATTGCACTGCATTGCATTGCATTGCATTGCATTGCACTGCATTGCATTGCATTGCATTGCGTTGCATTGCGTTGCATTGCATTGCATTGCATTGCATTGCATTGCATTGCATTGCGTTGCGTTGCGTTGCGTTGCGTTGCGTTGCGTTGCGTTGCGTTGCGTTGCGTTGCGTTGCGTTGCGTTGCGTTGCGTTGCGTTGCATTGCGTTGCGTTGCGCTGCGTTGCGTTGCGTTGCGCTGCGTTGCATTGCGTTGCGTTGCGTTGTGTTGCGTTGCGTTGCGTTGCGTTGCGTTGCGTTGCATTGCNGGGTGAGGGGGGGGGAGGGGGGTGGTAGAGGGGGGGGAAGGGGGGTGGGAATCTGCAGCATGGCACCAAGGTTGAGCCGACTGCTCTTGCTGATGCCAAATGCGCCAGCAAGGAATGAACCATGAGTGAAACATGTCTCTTGAGGCGAAACATGTCTCTTGTCCCAACCCTCTGAATCGATGGAGGGGAACACCGTATCCAGCCACGCACAACCATGCAATTGAGCAGACGAACAAACGTCTGCTGGAGACTGCATTGCATTGCACTGCATTGCATTGCATTGCATTGCATTGCATTGCATTGCGTTGCGTTGCGTTGCATTGCATTGCATTGCATTGCGTTGCGTTGCGTTGCGTTGCGTTGCATTGCATTGCAGTGCAGTGCATGAGTGCTCGTGTGTTGGACGAAGCGCTGGTGGAGAGCATCAGCTGCCCCTCTCACGTTGCATGGTGGGCCCTTCACCCCCCCTTCCTGTCGGCCCTCCTTGTCTCGGACAGGGACGGCCGACAGGGAGCTTGCAGACACCTGGTCGGCAGAAGTGTTGCTGCTGCGGGATGGGTCGTGCCTGCTTGCGTGCTGGTAGGCGGCACGCCACCGTGCATCAGTCTGCAAATGAACCAGACACCATTTCACTGCGTATGAGAGCTCCTTTTGTGTGTGTGTGTGTGTGTGTGTGTGTGTGTGTGTGTGTGTGTGTGTGTGTGTGTGTGTGTGTGTGTGTGTGTGTGTGTGTGTGTGTGTGTGTGTGTTTGTGTGTGTTTGTTGCGTCATCCCCCTCGCATGGCAATGCAATGCAACGCAACGCCAGGTGTACGTGGCGGACAAGAGTGGCGTGGACGACGCGCTCGTGGAGTCCATCGTGATCCCCACCGGCCAGCAGAACGCGGGGGAGGTCTACTACAGGTCAGAGCTCGGGGTGGCTTGGATCTTCCCACCCTTCTCCTGTTTAGTTTGGACCCTCTTTTTTCTTCTCCTCTTCGGAGGAGAATGTGATCTTGTCTCGTTCTGCGCTTTGCTCGTTCTCTCCTTGCCTGCTGCCTCGGTGCATCGTGCAACGATGCAACTTTGTCCGCCGTCGAACTAGCCGTGGGAAGGTTGAAACCACCCCCCCCCCTTGTTCCTGAAGGATCCGAGGGCTTCTAGCCTGCTGTTCAGTGCATGATTGCAGCCAGGGTTCCCACCTTACAGTTTTCCCGCGGTCAGGTTTCTCTGTTCATGCCTGCAACTGACCTCAACACCGGCACTCCCTTGCTTGCAGTCCCATACTCGCACTCCCTTGCTTACCCTCCCATGCTCGCACTCCCTTGCTTACCCTCCCATGCTCGCACTCCCTTGCTTGCCCTCCCATGCTCGCACTCCCTTGCTTACCCTCCCATGCTCCCACTCCCGTGCTTGCCCTCCAATGCTCGCACTCCCTTGCTTACCCTCCCATGCTCGCACTCCTGTGCTTGCCCTCCAATGCTCGCACTCCCTTGCTTACCCTCCCATGCTCGCACTCCCTTTGTTTGCATTGGAGGAGCAGGTTTGTGACGCAGCCACAGGGCCCTTCCATAGACCAACTGCTGTCGATGCTGCGCCAGCAGGAGGCACCCACGCCCATGCTGCTGCTGTGGGGCGTGTTCGACCCGTGGATCACGCCCAGCAAGGCCGAAAAGCTGAGGCAGCGGTACCCTGCCGCGGAGCGCGTGGATGTGCAAGCGGGCCATTGCCCGCATGATGAAGCACCCGACGACGTGAACAGAGAGCTCCTGCGCTGGCTGGGGAGCTTGGAGGTGTGACTTCTTTTGCCAAGAATATTGGGCGCATCCTTCTGGTCCCTAATCTTTTTCCATGAAAATGCCCCACATGGGTGTGGAAGATGTTGCATTGTAGATATGTGCTTATCTCATGCAAGTTTTAGTCAGGAAAATGTACTAATTTGATGTTGTACGATGGTCCGAAAAAACATGTCAGCCAAATTCGGACTGGAATTAGAGGCAATATTTCATGATGGGAGTAAATGAAAAGTCTCTGGTGTTTATCGGAGACACTATTGAGATCATCCCCTCGCATATAAACTAATGGAAGCAATTCTCTTGTGGCAAAGGATTGAAAGATTGCTACAAGACATGCGCTAGCCACCTTCCTTTCCTGGATGAATGAGGGCTTCCTGTGGAGTATATGATGGGAATGAAGTTTGACATTTAGTCCTCATTGGGTATTGCATTCTTGACTTATCTTAGTTTTCAAAAGATTTCTATAAGAAGTAAAGATCATATGTTCGTTGTGCACCAAGTTCCTATGGAGCCTACACCATTGCAAAGCTGAGACAGTAACCTTGTAGGTCTTACATCTGGTGTATTAGGTTGTTGCCATTCATACTACTCTATGCTATTCGAAGTCTCCACTTAATGAACTACACGGAAACATGAATGTCTTGGAGGAATAAACCCCTACAAAATGAAACATGGGGAAGATATAGGACGTCCCCTACCCCCTGGATAGGACCATCATGATCCTTTGAAATGAAAAAATCAAATAAAAACCATTCCAATTTTCGGAGAGAAGAAAAAAGTCATTGTAAAATTCCAAAATCTGGTAGTTAATGATATGAAGATGTTTAAATTCCCATGGAAAAAATGTTTCGAATGAATCATACTTATCTCTTGCATAAAAAATATCCTCTTATTTTTTTTTATATATTCTCTTTAGATAACCAAGTATCTGATCAAGTAAAATGATGGTTCCATCATAGCCCTGGTCTGGCTTCTTTTGGACTGAGGACGTATCGTCTAAGTGACAACCTGCTGAACAAGAGGCAGTTCCTGCACGCAAAGCGTGCATAGGGTTACATAGTAACCTACCAACACGTTGACTACCAGTTTCATTTGGAAAAAAAATTGAATCGAACAATGCTTTTAGTGGATTGGGTTGAAAACCTCCTTTCAAGATTATAGTAATCTGCCCAATGTATGACATTTTTGTTCATAAAAACCTATGAATAGCTTGCTACTTCCTCCTTCTCGAAGATATTCCATGCACATTCACCACTACATCCACATCGACAGCAACGTCAAAATCTACGTCTACATCTACATCTATTTTTACATCTCTAGGCACATGTGTATCTATATCAACAAATACACTGGTATCTGCATTAACTTCTAATTATAGATTAAATGTATGGCTACATCCACATGTACATCTACATCTTTATCTACATCGACACTTACATGTACATGTACATCAATTGTATCGATATCTACATGTAAATGTACAACTTCAACTTTATCTACATATGGATTTACATCTTCATCTTTATCTATGTATCCATGTTTTCAAATAATACATACACAAACTTCTAAATAAATAAACAAAATATAAAATATGGATTTATATAGGTAGAGACATAGATGAATATTTACATATCCACCTATATCTATGTATACATGTACATCAGTTCTACGTTATAATCAATACTCACATTGACATCTCCATCAACATTCATGTCTACATCAACATGTATATCATTTTATACGTACACTTTCACGATCAAAGCAATAACCATGTCCATGTCCATATTTCTAACCATATATACATACATATTCATATCCATTTGTACATACATGTCCATATCCATGTATAGATGCATATCCATATCTAGATACATACACTAACCGATATCAATATCTACATCCATATCCACATCCATATCCATTTCCATATCCATATGCATGTTCATGTCCATATCCATACCCACATCCATATCCATGTCCATATCCATATTCATATCAATATCCATATGCATATGTGCATCCGTATTCATGTCCATATCCATATCCATGTCCATATCCATATCCATATCCATAAACATATCCTTATCCTTTTCAATATCCATATTCATAACCATATCCATATCCATATCCATATTCATGTCCATATCCGAGTCAATATCTACTACTACATGTACATATACAATGGCTACAATATCTACACCCACATCTACATGTAAATGTATACCTACATCAACATCCAAATTATGTCCATGTCCATATGTATAATTATATCTATGTATGTATCTATACCCATATCTATCTACATATCTATATACATGTATAACCACATCTACCGTACTGTCCCTCACTTTCGTGCAAACTAATTATTTTCATTCGCCCATGTGTTATTTAAAGAATTCCCAGGTTCATTTGAGGGTTACTCCTAAAATTCCTGGCCCGTTTGCAAAAAGTCTGCCTAGTGTGCTTCTACATCGATTTCGCAATAAACTGGGGTTATTTTACATGTGCATTTTGGAGCGCGCGATGCCCCGGGGGGGAGAGGGGGGGGGGAGGGGTCCCGGTGCATCACACGAGGGTGAAGGCGTTACTTGAGGGCTCGATGCGCCACAATGTCGTGTCACATCAAGCGCTGGACCACATTTCACGGTCAGCCGTCAGATTGCGACATGCAATCTGACGTCTACCGAGGTCCAGACGTCGAACGCTCGAACTTCGTGAAGCGAAGTTCGAGTGTTCGAAAGAATTTGGATCGCCTAGACTTGAACGATGGGCGAAAGTGGGTACCGGATTTATATTCCCAGACAAAGATGGGCGACCACCCGGGAAATAAAAAAAAGCCATTATTTGGGTGAAAGTAAAAACCATTAAACTCGGTTTGAAAAATTGAACGAAAGTGAGGGACAGTGCGGTATATCTATACGTATAATATATATATATATCTATATCTATCTCTATCTCTATCTCTATCTCTATCTCTATCTCTATCTCTATCTCTATCTCTATCTCTATCTCTATCTCTATCTCTATCTCTATCTCTATCTCTATCTCTATCTCTATCTCTATCTCTATCTCTATCTCTATCTCTATCTCTATCTCTATCTCTATCTCTATCTCTATCTCTATCTCTATCTCTATCTCTATCTCTATCTCTATCTCTATCTCTATCTCTATCTCTATCTCTATCTCTATCTCTATCTCTATCTCTATCTCTATCTCTATCTCTATCTCTATCTCTATCTCTATCTCTATCTCTATCTCTATCTCTATCTCTATCTCTATCTCTATCTCTATCTCTATCTCTATCTCTATCTCTATCTCTATCTCTATCTCTATCTCTATCTCTATCTCTATCTCTATCTCTATCTCTATCTCTATCTCTATCTCTATCTCTATCTCTATCTCTATCTCTATCTCTATCTCTATCTCTATCTCTATCTCTATCTCTATCTCTATCTCTATCTCTATCTCTATCTCTATCTCTATCTCTATCTCTATCTCTATCTCTATCTCTATCTCTATCTCTATCTCTATCTCTATCTCTATCTCTATCTCTATCTCTATCTCTATCTCTATCTCTATCTCTATCTCTATCTCTATCTCTATCTCTATCTCTATCTCTATCTCTATCTCTATCTCTATCTCTATCTCTATCTCTATCTCTATCTCTATCTCTATCTCTATCTCTATCTCTATCTCTATCTCTATCTCTATCTCTATCTCTATCTCTATCTCTATCTCTATCTCTATCTCTATCTCTATCTCTATCTCTATCTCTATCTCTATCTCTATCTCTATCTCTATCTCTATCTCTATCTCTATCTCTATCTCTATCTCTATCTCTATCTCTATCTCTATCTCTATCTCTATCTCTATCTCTATCTCTATCTCTATCTCTATCTCTATCTCTATCTCTATCTCTATCTCTATCTCTATCTCTATCTCTATCTCTATCTCTATCTCTATCTCTATCTCTATCTCTATCTCTATCTCTATCTCTATCTCTATCTCTATCTCTATCTCTATCTCTATCTCTATCTCTATCTCTATCTCTATCTCTATCTCTATCTCTATCTCTATCTCTATCTCTATCTCTATCTCTATCTCTATCTCTATCTCTATCTCTATCTCTATCTCTATCTCTATCTCTATCTCTATCTCTATCTCTATCTCTATCTCTATCTCTATCTCTATCTCTATCTCTATCTCTATCTCTATCTCTATCTCTATCTCTATCTCTATCTCTATCTCTATCTCTATCTCTATCTCTATCTCTATCTCTATCTCTATCTCTATCTCTATCTCTATCTCTATCTCTATCTCTATCTCTATCTCTATCTCTATCTCTATCTCTATCTCTATCTCTATCTCTATCTCTATCTCTATCTCTATCTCTATCTCTATCTCTATCTCTATCTCTATCTCTATCTCTATCTCTATCTCTATCTCTATCTCTATCTCTATCTCTATCTCTATCTCTATCTCTATCTCTATCTCTATCTCTATCTCTATCTCTATCTCTATCTCTATCTCTATCTCTATCTCTATCTCTATCTCTATCTCTATCTCTATCTCTATCTCTATCTCTATCTCTATCTCTATCTCTATCTCTATCTCTATCTCTATCTCTATCTCTATCTCTATCTCTATCTCTATCTCTATCTCTATCTCTATCTCTATCTCTATCTCTATCTCTATCTCTATCTCTATCTCTATCTCTATCTCTATCTCTATCTCTATCTCTATCTCTATCTCTATCTCTATCTCTATCTCTATCTCTATCTCTATCTCTATCTCTATCTCTATCTCTATCTCTATCTCTATCTCTATCTCTATCTCTATCTCTATCTCTATCTCTATCTCTATCTCTATCTCTATCTCTATCTCTATCTCTATCTCTATCTCTATCTCTATCTCTATCTCTATCTCTATCTCTATCTCTATCTCTATCTCTATCTCTATCTCTATCTCTATCTCTATCTCTATCTCTATCTCTATCTCTATCTCTATCTCTATCTCTATCTCTATCTCTATCTCTATCTCTATCTCTATCTCTATCTCTATCTCTATCTCTATCTCTATCTCTATCTCTATCTCTATCTCTATCTCTATCTCTATCTCTATCTCTATCTCTATCTCTATCTCTATCTCTATCTCTATCTCTATCTCTATCTCTATCTCTATCTCTATCTCTATCTCTATCTCTATCTCTATCTCTATCTCTATCTCTATCTCTATCTCTATCTCTATCTCTATCTCTATCTCTATCTCTATCTCTATCTCTATCTCTATCTCTATCTCTATCTCTATCTCTATCTCTATCTCTATCTCTATCTCTATCTCTATCTCTATCTCTATCTCTATCTCTATCTCTATCTCTATCTCTATCTCTATCTCTATCTCTATCTCTATCTCTATCTCTATCTCTATCTCTATCTCTATCTCTATCTCTATCTCTATCTCTATCTCTATCTCTATCTCTATCTCTATCTCTATCTCTATCTCTATCTCTATCTCTATCTCTATCTCTATCTCTATCTCTATCTCTATCTCTATCTCTATCTCTATCTCTATCTCTATCTCTATCTCTATCTCTATCTCTATCTCTATCTCTATCTCTATCTCTATCTCTATCTCTATCTCTATCTCTATCTCTATCTCTATCTCTATCTCTATCTCTATCTCTATCTCTATCTCTATCTCTATCTCTATCTCTATCTCTATCTCTATCTCTATCTCTATCTCTATCTCTATCTCTATCTCTATCTCTATCTCTATCTCTATCTCTATCTCTATCTCTATCTCTATCTCTATCTCTATCTCTATCTCTATCTCTATCTCTATCTCTATCTCTATCTCTATCTCTATCTCTATCTCTATCTCTATCTCTATCTCTATCTCTATCTCTATCTCTATCTCTATCTCTATCTCTATCTCTATCTCTATCTCTATCTCTATCTCTATCTCTATCTCTATCTCTATCTCTATCTCTATCTCTATCTCTATCTCTATCTCTATCTCTATCTCTATCTCTATCTCTATCTCTATCTCTATCTCTATCTCTATCTCTATCTCTATCTCTATCTCTATCTCTATCTCTATCTATATCTATATCTACATCTACATCTACATCTACATCTACATCTACATCTACATCTACATCTACATCTACATCTACATCTACATCTACATCTACATCTACATCTACATCTACATCTATATTTATATCTATATCAATATCTATATCTATATGTATATCTATATCTATATACATGTATATATATCTATATTTATATCTTTATCTATGTCTATATCTATATCTGTTTCTTTATCTACATCTATATGTATGTTTAACTTTATCAATAATGAAGTATAGATACGTCTACATCTATACATATATGTATATATTCAGCAATAGATATGTATCTTGATTATTTTGATGATGTACTTTACTACCTTTTTGCACAAATCTTCCACGGGCTTCTTTTCCTGGTTGTTAGTATTGTGGTTTTCTAGAATGAGCTGTAGGTGCTGAAATGTCGTGGCCGAAAAGCATTAACTGGCAAGCTCGACTCTGCCCTCTTTCGCAATTTTGCGTCGCCCTATCCACATTGCGTGGATGAGGTGAGGCACTGGAACTTTTGTCGTCTCCTCGTCGACAGATCAACAACGGCTCTGCCGCACCGGCATCGCCATCGCTGCCGTCCGTCGCCTGCATCGCCGTCGCCGCCACCGCCCTCGCCATCATCGCTGTCACCAGCCCCGCCGTCGCCAGCGCCGCTGTGTCGACGTTTTTCGTGCTGGGAGAAACACCAGCCGGGTTGGTGCAGGAGGAGTAGTAGCAGAAGCAACACCAGCAGCAACAAGAGTACGGAATGGAGCAGTAGCAGTAGCGGCATGGCAGCGGCTTTGACAACACCGACACCACCAACAGCAGCAGCAGCAGGAGAAGCATTGGCGGCAGTAGAAGCAGCAGCAGCAACAGCGGCGTCGGCGGCGGCGAGGATTGGGCGTGGGCGTGGTGTCGACGTGAGCGTGGGCGTGGTGTCGGCGGGAGCGTGGGCGTGGTGTCGGCGTGAGCGTGGGCGTGGGCGTCGGCGTGGATTTCGGCGTGATGGAGGTGTGCCCTGCCCTGCCCTGCCCCCCCCTGCCCTGCCCTGCCCCGCCCCGCCCCGCCGCGCCCCGCCCCGCCC